>JAWQFJ010000916.1:0-20000 GCA_034096865.1 Theodoxus fluviatilis
AATGTGTCTTTTTCAAGGAGAGGCCCTATAAAAGAAATGTTAATATATAGGCTTCTTTCGTATTATAACTGATCTGAGTAATATTGCAGCAGTTGCTTCATTTGGTACAGAACTGTTGTTTAGTCCACCACTCCCCCATTGAGTCACACATCTGCATTCTTATACTAATCTACGCAACATGTATTGCAAAATTCGAGTTCTTCATTCCAGGTAGCAGAGAAGCCTTGAGTGTCTGAGATACATTGTTTTGGAAACCTATGGTAATGCCAATACAGAGAGCATCAGCTGGGACTTCGTTACGAAACAGGTTGTTAGGTCGAATAATCTTTACACTCTACCGTCATAAACGTATTACAGAGCCAGTCTTCATCTGCATCCGAATCCGCTTTTCGTGTAATGCCTGATGCATATTGACAGTCTATGCGGAACATTGCACAAAACGGTAGGATAAATGTGTCTTGATTTGTCAATGGAGACTGACAGACAATATGGCATGCTTGTTTTTGTCAAAGGCCCTCCCCACGCCCCCGTCATCACTGAGGCTGCAGCCACGTCAGACAGCGTCACGCTCACCTGGATGCCTGGCTTTTCGGGTGGCGACTTTTCCCAGTGGTTCCATCTGAAGTTCAGGCGTCAGGGCAGCAGCGAAGAGCGGTGGGTGGATGCAGCCAGGGACCAAATCAGGAGCAGCACAGACAAGACACCAGTGACTCTGACTGTGACAAGCCTGGAGACAGACACCACGTACGTCTTCAGCGTCCAAGCTCAGAACTCCAGGCTTGAAAGAAATCGCAGCAGCTTTCAGGAACGAATTGTTACAACAGAAAAAGGTTACATATGATATCAATTTTCCATTCTCTTTCTTTACTTCTGGTTTCCATGTAGGAAAAGTAACGAAAAAGTGAGTTATCAAGGTAAAGGCAAATCTTGCATCGAACACGTTAATATAACGAGTCATCAACATTCTTAGAATAGAAGGAGTTTAAATAACCCAATCACTGCACAGCTGGTGCCATGCAATTGCGTTCTGAACACTGAGATCGCCTCTGACCTCAGAGATGGTTGATGTCGGAGCGATTTTCTTTAGCGGTGTCAGATGGTGTCTGCACTGGTCTCGTATCATAAACTATGGGATGGAGGCTTTCATCGCCAGTTGCTTTTTCGATGCGGAGAAGACGGTTGGCAGAAGTAGGATGAGAAACGCAGCACGACAGCCGTTTCACACTTCTAAACGGTCTTTCCGATGACAGCGCCTCTGTGACGAGTATGCACAGTGTTGTTTCCAAAGCCCCTGGTTAACCAGAAAATGGTAGTATCTTCACGTGTTTCTGCCTCACCATCATGTGTACTATAAGTGGTCAGTTGGCAGGACGATACATCGGTAGCACAACCACACCAGTAAATGTATTTAAGACGGCACCGAAATTTTGACGCATATTCGAATAGACAAGAAGAAACTACCAAAGACATAGCACTTTTGGGGAGCTTTGCTAAGTGTACTGTGACCAGTTTTACATCTTTCAAATTCAGAATATACATATATTTGCGTAGAAGAACACATTTTGAACTTACGCCTGTGTTGTGTTGCTCGTTAAAACCTAGATGTTAAGCGTCAGTGTCGGAAATGATTTATCGTAGTCTTCTTCACAACATGATTATTTATTTTGTGGATTATTTTTATTTGCTTCTTACCATATTCATAATCTATATTTTTGCTGGTGTACAATGAAACAGAAAAAATGTTATGCATATATTGTAGTATTCACTATTGCATTGCTCTGGTTCCTGCTTGCAGACCCCGGTTCTTCCTCCTCTGCATCATTGATTGGTGGCGTTGTAGGCGGAGTTGTTGGCCTGACAATAATTGCGGTCGTTGCAATTGTTTTTGTCAAGATCAGATCCCACCGAGGTACGTGATCGTCAGATTACGGTTATTGTGGATTTTTACATTTCAGTCGATTTGTCACGAAAAAATCCCAAAGACATACTTCGTGCTGGGGTGTTTTTCTGGTTTCTTTGTTTGTGTGTGCGTGTGTGTGTATATATGCGTGTGTGTGTGTGTGTGTGTGTGTGTGTGTGTGTGTGCGTATGTGTGTGTGTGTGTGCGTGAGTGTGTGTGTGTGTGTGTGTGTGTGTGTGTGTGTGCGTGTGCGTGTGCGCGCGCGCGTGTGTGTAATTAAGCTGTACTCTTGCCCATTTTTACTACTTTGTAATCCAGAAAAGACAAGAGCATAGAAAAACACATGATCAACTGTTGGCGTTGTACTCTCCTGTGATTATATATATGTTAGCAAAAGCTATCGTATACATATTAGAAGTTTGAACGATTTTCTCTCGGAATCGCCTCCATGGAGGTCCACATTATTTGTAACGTCTATATTTATCTCTTCCTTTTAACCTTGATTGAGGTAGACTATTCAAGAAGCCATTTTCTGAAAGGTCGAGGGACTAAAGAAGGAGATTTAATTTCCTACCTCTCTCAAAGATCACAAATAAAACATTAAGTCGTTTCTAATGCATGCTTTCACACACACACACACACACACACACACACACACACACACACACACACACACACACACACACATATACACTCACACAAACACACACACACACACAAACACACACACACACACACGCGCGCGCGCGCACACACATACACGCACGCGCACACACACACACACGCAGACACACGCGCACAGATACACACACACACACACACACACACACACACACACACATACACACTCACACACACACTAACAAACACACACACTCACACACACACACACACACACACACACACACACACACACACACACGCACACACACACACACACACACACACACACACACACAGACACACACACACTCACACTCACACACACTCGCACGCACTCACACATGCACACGCGCACGCGCACTCACTCACACACACACACACTCGCACGCACGCACGCACGCACACACACACACACACACACACGCATACACACACAACACAAGACCACACGACCACACCACATTCATACCACAAACTCGCCTTTCCCTTCCCTTACCCTCTAACCCCCACTCTCCCTCACATACAATGGCAGTCACGCAATTTTGGTGAGGCGACGCGCATAAAGAATGATTAAAGACCAGCCTCTCACGCACTCACACACGCACACGCGCACTCGCACTCTCACACACACACACACACTCGCACGCACGCACGCACACACACACACACACACACACACACACACATACGCATACACAGACAACACAAGACCACACGACCACACCACATTCATACCACAAACTCGCCTTTCCCTTCCCTTTCCCTCTAACCCCCACTCTCCCTCACATACAATGGCAGTTACGCAATTTTGGTGAGGCGACGCGCATCAAAAATGATTAAAGACCAGCCTAGCAGCTTAGCTTTGAATGAGTTATAATTTATTTTACCCTAATGCCTATCTGTCCAACCCCATCATTCCCTATCTCTACACTCATGCGGCGTATCTGGTCGCGTTTCTTCGACGGATCAGGAATTATATCAGTTACGCTCACATTTTCAAGGCATAAGTGAATACATTGCTAGAGTAATCGCTATTACTCGTGATGTGTGGCTTTGCCATGTACTTTCATATGTTGCACACAGAGTAAGCAAACTGTCACGAAGACCTTTATTGCGATGATAATGTATTTAAGGCATCTGTAGTCTAGGCTTTTTTCTCCACTCAGGCGTCCCTACTTCAGCAATGGATCAGGCAGAGAATGATTACAGCAACCTCACCCTGGCCAGCAGATCACCGTCACGTGATCCAGTTACGTACGAGCAGCTCCGAGGACCTCAGAACCTTCAGGTGCCACGTAAGCAGCACGTACTATTCTTCTTCCGCCAAAGAGTATCGCAATGAAAACTTTTTTTGTCTCATTATTTGTGTATGATATGACAATTTTAATATTGGTCTTGTTAGAATTTAGAATTTGACACAAATGGGGTACATATTTTGGCAAGTAAATATTTTTATAAACCCATCATTTCTCCCTGTAAACATGCTAAGAAATAACGACATTAAAGTAAAATCAAGCACTGTAAACTAGTTGGAGCTTGACATGATAAAGCGCCTGCATATGAAAATGACATAAACCATGATAGTCTCACCCTTGTTAACAAATATATACTGAATACTATGTTTGCACTGGTTTCCCATGATCTCTGTTTGTCTGCCTTTCAGCATCTAATCGTGTTTCTCCAAACTGAAATTTAGAAGCTTAAAAAAATGTTATACAATGTTTTGTCACTTTACTCCTTGCTCTGTCACATAAAAGAAAATAAACCTCTTTCCTACAGAAAAAAACTCTGGACTAGGGCGTCCAGCTTGTGCACTGATTTGATTATTTTCATTCACACCTTCCAGGTCCTCGACATTCTTCATTTGTCTTCAGCTGCTATCTTTAATCAATTGCTGATACATATTGGCTGTATATAGATTCCAACACCATGTGAATTGTACAGAGAGAAAATGTCCAGACTTTGCTTCAATCAACCCTATAAAGCAGTTTACATATCAAACCTACCTTGCAAAATTGTCCCAAGGCATAACTTAGTTTTTTTAATGCATGCAACTTTTACACGTATTACACCTTGATGTTTACATGAAGATATTTCTCGTTGTCTTCCATTATGATGCAGAGAGGATTCGTCCTGATGTGGACAATGAAGACAACTACAGCGCCCTTGACAGGAACACCAGGGAGGAGGCCCCTGGCCAGAATCCCTACCAGGCTTTGGCTGTCTACCAGAACCAGCGAGACTTAACCACTCAGTCATCAGCACTCTAGTTTGCACACTACGCATGCTGTTGCACGGAAACTAAACGAATAAGATGCCCTTAGCTTGTAAATTCAGAAGCAGCCAGAATGTTACAGGTTTTGTGGAGCACTTATTCTTTATCATATTTGTCATCTAAAAGTCAATGTAAAATGCATTCTGATTACACTGAGTATAAATATTGCTTACAACTGCCTGTACATGCAGAATCACATTTTTCTTTTGAAATTAGTCATCTTAAACTTAATGTAAAGATGCATTCTGATTACACTTTTGAGTATAAATATTGTTCAAAATGCGTGTATCTGCAGAAGCGCATAAGGTTAAGATTCAAACTCCTTCTACTAAAAAACCCTTGACAAAATAATACATGCTTGGGAAGAGTGGAGCAAGGAAGGAGGCGCTCAAAGTTTTCCAGTCATACTCGAAGACAGTTTATCCTACCTTCTCCAACCCAGCTAAACAGTACCTATCAATCTCTGAGGATTTTACCTTTTTTCCATTGCCTTACATTTTTTTTATTCCTTCAGTAATCTATTACAGCAAAATCTCTCCAAACATGCATACTATCTGATATCTCTCCAAAAGATATTATCAGCATTCATTAAGATTTTTCTATCTCCTAGATCACGCAAACACTGCTCTAGCTATTTAGTTTAGTTCTTTGAACACCCATTCACCCTATTTCATGCAATCTCAGATCATCATCAACCCATATTCTTGTGTTACAGATCTGCCACTGTCAACAAATTCCCCCACCCCCTATCTCTGCTTAAAACACAGTTGACAGACGTTCCGTTTCCTTTGTTTCAACAGTTCATTCTCGAAACATATCAATTATGTTTGCTTATCTTGTGTACATAACTTGCACCAGGTAATTCCAAATGATACATTCATTTCTGCAAGGTGTTATGGATTGCTGAAAAAAATCGTCACTTTTTCGTGCAGTTGTGAATTTTCCCAATAGACGTTATTCACGCAGCGGCCATTTTGAAATCGAAAACGAGACTAAGTCCGCAAATTTAATGGCGTCCAGCGTCTATGGCGAAACCGAAGGCTTCATCATCACATAGACACTGCTGTGTTCCTTATTGCGAGAACGATGATCGATATGACGAGAACTCCAGACGTCCTTTTTCAAATTCCCCACATACAAGAAGCAGAAGAAACTATGGATCTGGAAGATTCGGCGTGATCCTGGCAAAAAATTCAAGGCAACAAGAGCTTAGATTTAGGTCTTGTAAAAGCAAAAAATAAGTTAAATCATCTAACCAGAACATTCAAGATCCTCATAAAAACACCATATTTGTCATATCTTTTCATCAACTCAACTACACTTCTTACGAAATAAAGTCATTTCTACAACTTGAGATACGAATAAAAGCGACAAGGCTTCAGATAGTGCCTCACGAGGAGCGCACATGTTTGTGATGTAAAACGTGACCTTCATTACAGTATTACACTACGAGTGATCTTATCCGATACCAGTTGATGTTTTACCCCTCTGCTAAGATTATAATACAACCTTAGGAATATTTGTGTTGGACCTTCTATCCTGGTGCCGCTGAGGTCCGCGCGTCAGCTATAAATAGAAGTGCGCGAAGCTTGGATTTGTAAAATGTATTTCACGACCTATTGACGCAATCAACATACAGCTTTGATAAATTAAGACAGCCCATGGTTATATTATCGTTATAAATTAACATATAGGCTTACTGACCTTATTTCAAGAAACACCATTCATAATGATCAACACTACGAACCAAGCAGACGAACACGATCGAACCGTAGCCACTACGCCAGCAGACGATCGAGATAACTAAATGTTTCATGTAAAACTCGAATGAGTTGTATTATACTCTTAGCAGAGGGACCAGGATAGATTATAAATACATGGTATCGGATAAGATCACTCGTAGTGTAATACTGTAATGAAGGTCACGTTTTACATCACAAACATGTGCGCTCCTCGTGAGGCACTATCTGAAGCCTTGTCGCTTTTATTCGTATCTCAAGTTGTAGAAATGACTTTATTTCGTAAGAAGTGTAGTTGAGTTGATGAAAAGATATGACAAATATGGTGTTTTTATGAGGATCTTGAATGTTCTGGTTAGATGATTTAACTTTTTTTTTGCTTTTACAAGACCTAAATCTAAGCTCTTGTTGCCTTGAATTCTTTGCCAGGATCACGCCGAATCTTCCAGATCCATAGTTTCTTCTGCTTCTTGTCTGTGGGGAATTTGAAAAAGGACAGTCTGGAGTTCTCGTCATATCGATCATCGTTCTCGCAATAAGGAACACAGCAGTGTCTATGTGATGATGAAGCCTTCGGTTTCGCCATAGACGCTGGACGCCATTAAATTTGCGGACTTAGTCTCGTTTTCGATTTCAAAATGGCCGCTGCGTGAATAACATCCATAGTTGTTCATATACGTATTGAGTGCATCATGAGGTATAGATACCACTGTACAGTATGGGAGTCTTGAGATTTATCCTACAATCGTGACTCCATTACAACCAAAATGAGGTAGACGTCTCTCTGTAGGTATCATGGTTGGATGCTCTCAAAGTAAGTTTGGTTATTTTAACAACTTTATTCATCTGTCCCATCATTACCAATACACCTGATGACCACCGTTTCGATGCTCAGTTTGAAATTTAGAAGGTCTGATTACATTTGTTCTGACATATAAGTTAGACGATCATATCATATTTGAGGCTCAATTTGTTTCACATTTAAATAAAAGCCGAAGATTATAACAACAGCTGTAATAGCTGCCACACGAAATGTTATTTGTTTGGCTGAACGCACACACTTCGTTAGCCCATTTTGTTCCACGAAACTTTAGCCACATAGTGTACCGACTCGACAGCTTTATCAAATGCATTGCATGTACTCGTGGAATTTGTGCTCGTAATAACTGCCTTTTGTCACGCGTCGAATTTTGATGAACTGGCGAGTGTGTTTTCTCATTCGGGCCGTGGTGCAGATGAAGGGCCTTTAAAAATTGGTGATTCGGTCAAGAAGCGAATAGATTTAGAAAGTAACCGGCTAGCTTGAGAGGAGCTCACAGCGAACTCGGAAATAGGTTTTGTCATGGACTGGAAGAGATTTTTCCATGCAAGGTGCTCACGTGGGTTGAGTAAGGGTTCAGGAGGGGACTCGAGGGAACGGGAGAGGAAGGGGAGGACAGACAGAGGGACGGAGAGGACGAGTCTAGACGATGGTTTCGAAAACCTTCTCTCTCTGCTCTTGAGAGGCTGGTGGCGCTGTGTGGCCCACAGTGGGGGTTGGGGTGGGGGTGTTCTCGGCGAGAACTCCGACCAACGTTCGATCTGTTACCTGACTGTTGTGTCCAGCTGATAGCTTGTCTCGCGTGAGTACATGGAAAAGCAGAGTCCTTAATGATAGTCTGGACTCTCGCTGACCGAACTTATTTTGTTGTATCGCCGAGAAATTATGTTACATGACGTTTTTCTTTGGTTGTTGTTCTGTTGGTAATTGTTGTTGATTATACCAGTCTGGCGTATCGTGGGTAATTGCAGGGAACATTAGGTTCCGCTTTGTTCCTGCATTACCAGATTGGAGCCAGTTTGTCAAACGTTCGAAGGAGAAAAGTTTCCACCGTATGCTTGTATCCTGGAGTTTGTGATGATTGCTAGGGAGATCTGGTTCTATCTCCGTTCAGTATTACAGGCATTGTAGTGCATGATGTGATTTTGTTCCCACATTGTTGCCTTAGAGTTATTGTTCTTGATTGGAAAGCGGTCATTCTTGTCCTTACATTGCTTTGTTATAGTTCGAGAGTTGGTGATTAATTAATGATTGCTAGGGAGATCTGGTTCTATCTCCGTTCAGTATTACAGACACTGTAGTGCATGGTGTGCTTTTGTGCCGACATTGTTTCATTAGAGTTATTGTTCTTAATTGAAAGCAGTCATTCTTGTCCCAAAATGTCTTTGTTATAGTTCGTAGTTTTGCTTGCAGGAAAAAGGATGATCTTTGTTCCTTTTTATGTCAGAGTTCTTGTTCTGAAGTGAAGGGAAACTTGTTGCTATTCCCACGTTTCTAAGTTAGCGCTCCGTATTGTGTAAATGCAGGAGAGAGCTTGTCTCTGCCGTGTTCTTGTAGTACCGGGTTTCTGGTGCACTAAGTTTGCGATTGATGGTAGTGGAAACTTGGTTCGATCTCGTTTCTTCATTGTTTGGATTTGTGGTACGTTGCCACAGACAAGACTAGTTTCTATTTTCTGTTTTCTTGTGTGTGGAGTATTGTTTAATCCTGCATTGTGCACGTACGTTCTACATTAATTGGTTGTAGAATAAACGGTGATTGATATTTTATTTTCGTGTATTGTCTTGTATCTTTTGATTGGATTGTTTATTTCTCTCTCGGTCCGAGCAAAAAGTGACCCGTGACACCTTTAATGATTAATGATACTAAAACAATAAGTTGACAAACGATCATCAAACATATATCAATTATTCATACACAACATATACATGTTTCGGAAGTCATGCTAGTTTTGTAAACATTACATTTCGAACAGTATGCTGAGATGCACGTAGAAGTCAAAACGTTCTCTGCAGCTACCAGAGTAATTAAATTAACCGACATTAGGAGAAAAAATAAAGATAATATGATCACCAAATATTTCGCAAACCCATACTCCAACCCAAAAGCCATGCCCAGAATGATTGTTGACAGCTATGAAGGCGTCAATCTACCTGCAAACGGACATCCGAATGGTTCGAAATCAGAGCATGGACTAATGGTTGATGGTTCTCTGCTTCAGATCAACAGTTAGAAATCTGGGCAGGTGACCTCTTACACAGAAGTGACGAAAATGCACACTTGTGAAAATGGCTATCTTGCAGACTGGCAGACCGGCGAGAAATGAGTTGCAACAATCCATTCTAGAGAGAATGAAAGCAGCTGCCAGCTTATTCGCGGCTGTATATATGATACGCACAGCCGGATCTGGTACAGCCTGCGAATATGGAAATACTGTGGTTTGCAGAGACTGTTTAGATGCCCTTCAAATGACAAAAGAGAGTCCAAGTATACACCTAGATTTCAGACAGCCCCTGCAAAAGAGATCGTAAGGTTCCTAATAACGACAGATTTCAAGGACAATTGACGGAGTTTCCTTGCGGTATACCCACTCTCAAGGCTTTGGTCTTTTCGTCATATAAGTCAGTTTGACTGAATCCACACTACAGTGTTTTGAATGTTGTTGATCATACTGCACTCAGACTGCTGCAATTCGAAAGATATGCATGACTGCATACCAGCGTGTCATCTACAGAAAAGTAGCATGAAGAACCACTATTCCCAATTACTTTTCCAAGAGGAAGCATGTACATGGCGTGCAGAACTGGCCCCAAACCGAGCCCTGAGAAACTCCGTCCTTGAGGCGAGTCAAAATCGACTCAGTACCGCCCACCAGAACTGACTGTTTTCTCCCACGCAAGTAAAATCTTGACCAATGAAGAACAGAATCACCACGCTCGAAAAAAAGAAAAAGAGCCTTATCAGCGTTATATCGCGATTAGTTGTATCAACAGCTGTCGAAAGATGGAGCAGGGATGAGGTGGACATAAGGCCGGAATCGGATGCCTGTATGAGGTCATTGGTAGCTCGCAACAGAGCAGTTTCGGTGCTGTGACTTTTGCAGTACGCTGACTGAAATGGCCCAAAAAGTTCGTGATTCTTTAAACGATCAAGCACGAGGAGGAGGACTATGAGCTCCAATACCTTTGAGAGGAAGGGTAGGTTTCAAATAGGTCGGTAGTTTTTCAAGTCTTCACGATCAAAATGTGCCTTTTTTTGGTAAGGATTTTAACATGGCATGCTTGAAACCTTGCGGATTGGTGCCTGGACTGAAGGACTGACGAATGATGCCGGTAATGGTTGAAAGGACGTCATCAAGGCATTCAAGGAAGAGTGAGTGTGGAACTGATCAAGAGCACATGACTTTATTGGTATGCTAAGATTAGATTCTCTTATAAGCTCTCTGGAAACAGTTTTGAATTCAGAGACAGAAATGCCTTGAGAGGCTTATCGTCCATGGTATCCACACAAGAAAAATGTTGTCATGGATGTCCAATTTTCTGACAAAGTAATCATTGAATGCCTCGAGGGAGGTTTTGCGTCGGAATGCCATTCGGTACATCGGGAACGAGCTTCTGTCCCAGCAGTTGGTTGGTCACTTTAAAAAGATGTCTTGAAGACCTCGAGTTGGGAATGTTACTGTATACATAACGCTTTTTCGTTTCTTTTACGAGTCAGCTGACCTTGTTGCGATGATATACTTAGATTTGGCGACGAACTGCAAGCCCTCTTTTTCTCTAATTGCGTTCAGCTTTTCTGTGTTGTTGCCTGGCCTGTTTTATTTCAAGTGACATCCACGGCACAGAGGTTTCAATTTGTGACAAATCTTGCGACCAGTGGAGCATGGTTGGACAAGAGATATCGGACACAGCTGTTGTAAACTGACACTTTGTCTTCTGACTCAGGACACACGTGTAAAATTGCTCCTGTTACATCTGAGCGGAAATGGCTAATATCGATGTTTATCAGATTCCGTGATATACCTGCCTTCATTTCCTTGGTGGTTTCTTCATGTGCAGGCTAAAGTAAATCATACAGTGTTCCGATATGCAACTGTCAATAACCTCTAGGTCTGTCATCTCGTTCTTATCGTCGCTCTCATTATCGTCTCCGGCTGCGTGGATGGAGGAATATGTTCCGACCTCTCTGCATGATTTGTATCCACCCAATTGATCTGGTATAACACATTACAGTCTGTGTCATTCTTTATTTCTTGCTTTTCAGTTTAATCGGTACCGCCATACCCACTGCACAAGATGCAACGAAGTGACAATGTCCCTTTGCTTCTCGTAGCAACGAGCATCTTTTTCACGAGTTGGTCCCGCAGAGCTACATTATAATACATGGCTGTTGTCGTGTAACTCAGTGATTTATCCCAAAAGCTCTGTTAATATTGTTTGATAATTGGCTGCTCTGCTGCTTGTCGCTGACAAATATGCTGCCGGCTATTCAAGAGGGAAAGCGTTCTTTTACAATGCACGATCTGCTTTATAAACGTCAATACTTAGCAAACTGGTTTCCCATCTCGGACGCCCACAAATGATCAACCGACCATTACTGTCCACAACAAACCTCTGATGTCCAGTCACCCTACGCAACGTTCTCGAAGTCATGAGTCTTGAGAGTTGCGACCAGAGCCTGGAGTCAGGTTCGAATACTTTTGGGACATGTAGTTTAAACACACACACACACACTCACACACACACACACACACACACACACACACACACACACACACACACACACACACACACACACACGGTCAGCACAAAGACAACGCTTTTTAAAGTCAACCCATTGTTGTTGCAGTATGTGTGCATGTTACGGGGATTCACAAACGAAATGACTCGGTCCCAGAGTTCAACACATGTTTTTATATTTACTCACAAAAACATGCCCGTAACAGGGGTAGAAAAGAAAAGAAAAGTAAAAAGAATGTTACTGGGTTATCTGATTCCCCTACCACCTCCTTGATAATTCAAATCTCATAAAAATGTACACCTAAGTCTTACACGATATCACTCCCAAGGGGAAAACAAGATTAGAATACCGAAACACAAGTAAACTAGTTGTCAACCTTCGACTATAAACATAAAACAAGATTGGTCAGCCTTCTAATAATATGAACATAAAAATGTGCAGGTCAGCCATTGACAACATAACTGTCGACCCAATTAAAAAGGTTTTCACCAACCTTTCCCTCCACCCGTGCTCTGCCTCTCACTCTCTCTGTTCGTCGTATCTCTATCTCGTCGGCTTCACTTTGTCTGCCTCCGTCTTCTCTTCTTCCTCGACAGGTAGACTCTTCAAAGTAGGCCACTTCACAGCCCATTCAAAGCAGACTCATCTCTCTTCTCTTCTCAGTAGGTAGACTGTACAGCAGACTGACGGCAGCCCGACCTCTCCCCTCTCTTGGCTGTAGGCGGACTCCCCAGCAAGGCAGAATCAGCCCCCGACTGCTCCCCTCTCTTGGCTGTAGGCGGACTCCCCAGCAAGGCAGAATCAGCCCGACTTCTGGCTAACTGATTTTTCTCTCTTAACATAGCGTTCATCTCAAAAGTAACTCACAACTTCGCACGATCCAAACCTCAGAACAACCATCACCCACCACCCCCGGGACAGAGCTCAAACTCACCCCAAAACCTTCACCGCGAAAACGCACGCATTCCTCGGACCACCCCGCAGGAAAAAGCAAGCCTATCTCAAATAGCATCTGGTAAACAACCTTCCCCATCACAGTGCAGCTTCACGAAGTGTACTTCTCGATATACACATGCATATGCATGTTTGCCGACTCACGAATGCAATTCTTTGAATTCAAGTGCACATATGCATACTGAGTGAAATGGTCAAAGATTACTAACGAAAATGTGCGTATACGTACGCACGCATGCACACGAACAAGCACATACAGAGGTTTACAAACACACACACACACACACACACACACAAACACACACACACACAAACACACACACACACACACACACACACACACACACAGGTTTTAAATGGAGAAGTATTAAGTGACTACAGTAACATTCCTGGAAGAGTGGAGGAACAAAACACGTTTTCTACATAGAGAAAATGTACCAAAAGTTGATGGAAAGAAATGATTCGGCCAACAACAAAAGTAACAAAATAGTTATGGTTACGATAATCCGACAGACTTTTTTTCTGTCCACCCCAATCTTGTTTTAATTGTACAAAAAGAAGAAAAAAGAAAAGAAAGAATGTGACAGCGAACAACAGCCTGAATGCTGTCCCGTTTCCCTGCTCTATGAGCACTCAGGGAATCCACTGTGTAGTTTATTATTATTTTATTTTTTAGCATTTTCAGTGAAAGAAGATAGGTTTATGTTCAATCTTGCCTCTTCTAAATTGAAAAGGAAAAATCCCAGTTCAGGCCGGCGTTCCGACCCTTTAGTTTTTTGCCATGTTACATGAACCGCAACCATTTTTATATTTTATTTTTGCCTTAACAAGGTGAGAGAGAACCAAACAAAACTGAAAGGAAAGAACTAGACGGCCACATTGCCTCAGATGATTTGTCAATGACTGCAACATTCATGAAAAATGGAAAATATTTCGTTGTCCCATTTCTTGTTCGTTTGTAACATGTGCAACATTTCGCCCTTCCTTACTCCTAAAAACCAAACTCCCCTAAACAACAACAAAAAAAACAACAACAACGGACTTTACCCATAGTTGTTCCCCTATGTTTCCACCAGTAAATAATATCTACACTTTAAAAAGCTGTAGATAAGTTGGAAGGAAAGGAAAGTTCCTGTAATAAATTTTGTTTTTGCTTTGGCACGTCGCAGAGGTTGAACTAAAGCTAATGCAGTCATACCGAGGGGTAGGTGCATCGTAGATATTCACCAAGTATCATTCACGCATAGACGAATTTACACGCATAGACATTTACGACACAGGATTGCAGTCAATATTAACAAAAGGTATTTACAGGAGCTTCTCTTCCGTCCCAGCTTATCTACAGTATATGCATGAGTTCCTGGCAGCCCACCCCCCATTGCTCTCCCCTATTGCGTGAATACACGGTCAGCCCCTCAGCCTCTACTCGCTTGTTGAAGCCATGTCTTTGGACAGACGGAGATAGGCGAGCATGCTTTGATGTGCGAGGCGCAGTGCCGTGGTTCTATCCCTGGGACGGGAAGAATCTGGGTTTATCCCTCCAGGTTTACTGGAGGTCCTACAGACTTTATCTGTGTGTGTGTGTGTGTGTGTGTGTGTGTGTGTGTGTGTGTGTGTGTGTGTGTGTGTGTGTGTGTGTGTGTGTGTGTGTGTCTGTCCCGACTTAACGGCTGATTTCTCAAAAACTACTGGACGGATTTCCTTGACATTTTGCACACTAACTGGAAGTTAGGTCCGATTGAATGTATCAAATTTTCAGAATCGAGACTTGGAAAAAAAAAAGTGGTTTTTAAGGTCATTAACTCGAAAGCGCCTCCCCAAATACTCGATTCATGGAATGGCGAAATTGCGAAATGTGTGACGTCATCAATACCGTGACGTAATTTATTGTGTGTGTATGTCTCTCTGTCGATTCTCAACGGCTGATTTCTCAAAAACTACTGGACGGATTTCCTTGGCATTTTGCACACTTACTGGAAGTTAGGTCCGATTGAATGTATCAAATTTTCAGAATCGAGGCTTGAAAAGAAAGTGATTTATTTAGGTCGTAAACTCGAAAACCCCACCCCTCAAAATCGATTGATGGAATGGCGACCCACTCCACAGCCACGCCCCTTTCTCGCTCTATCTCGCGTGGTAACAGATGCAGGCGGCAAAATGGCTTCCACATGAACGCAGACTCGTTGCATTGTATTCCGGACAGCATTTGTGTCTCATTTTTGCCAGACAGTGAGAATATTTCTCAGACTGTGATAGACAGGGGTATGAATAAATACTACTCATGTTATTTAGACGAAATTAAGATCTGACACTGTGACAAAAGTTCGCCATTCACTAGGGGATCAACTTTCAAACTTTGACAACACACAAACAAGGCTGCTTTTGTACATGCATGTGGTGTTGGAAATAACACACGTCGATCAATAAAGCTTTCAAGAGATAGATAAGATAAAACTGGCTTTGTAAAGTATTCCTGTTTTGTTTTTTGTGCATTTGAATGTCTGAATGGGTTGATATTTTACAAACACAAAATGGGTCAGAGAAGGGCGTCTCTCAGTTTGCATACACTGCACACGCTGGATCATTTCTAACCTATCTTACCCCAAATGGATCTCTAGTCAAAACACTTTTTTGCCCCTTTTACACAAAAAGAGGGTTTTTGAGTGTGTGGTACAATCGTATTTAGCGTTTTTAATCGACCCTGACGGTCGTAATGCGATTTGGTCCATTCATGGTCGAAACTTCGCTGGCTTTTCAGATCACTTTCGCCTAGCAGACGACAGCTTCGTATACAAATCATCACTGCGAGGCAGCGCGAAATTGACCAAAGTCGATCAAAAAACTCGTATTCATACAAATAATAAACCAATTCGATTTTCTTTCTCAGATTATTTAGACTTCGTCCGATTATTACGACCGTAAGATAGCAGTAATTTGACATTCGGCGCCAGCACTTCTGATTGGCCGGTTCGTGTCATGTGACGGTGATATATATTGTTTCGTCTGCAACTCGCACTTACGTTATGGTCGAAGTAGTTTGATGTTTACTTCGTCCGCTGAATGCTGCCAAGACTAATGCGCGAATGAATGAAGTATGATTTCATAATTTTTCAGGATTAATACAAATGTATATCAAATACATCAGTTCAATTTAATCGAGTCAATTAATCGAGTACATGTCCACCGGATCAAAAATGTGTTGAGTGGAACGCAAGTCAGAAAAGTTACGACTTAGTAATCTGTTCACGTGGCCTAATGGCAGTGAATCAATATAAAACTTTGCAGAAATAGACCTTGAGTATCCTAAAATGTACAAGACCACTCAAATTTCATGAACTATCATCCATTTTTCTACAATTTACAGTGCAAAATACGAAGCGAGGGAGTTTACGGAAAAGAACGTTATAATTGCTTTACAAACACGTAGTGACGTCAGTTGCCGAATGGCTCAGATGGTTAAAGTGTTGGACTATTGTAACGTTAGGTCATGCGTGAACGGGTTCGAATCCGCACTGAAACTTTTTTTCCCCTCTTTTTTCAAGAGGTTGCTGGTTCGAACCCGACCTGTTTTTTGTGTTTGTGTGTGTGTTTTTTCCCCCTCTTTTCTCGAGAGGTTGCGGGTTCGAACCCGATCTTTTTTATAGTGCCAAAACCTGGAGGTTCAGCGCCAGCGGTTTTTATTTAAATATTTTTAAAGACCTGCGAAAAACAAAGCATGCAAAAGATTTGAAAAAAAATGTCAACTTTCGGTTGAAAACTTGGTGTAAAACGCAGGGAAAATAAGCACTCAATTTACGGAATAGTTTTTTTTAACAGAGGGGAAACGACCCAACTGGAGACGTGAATTCCAGCATGCCGTCTGCACTTGCCTTGAACACTACCACAGTTGTGCGTTGTTACATTCTTACACCGGTTCCATGCCTACACAATGCAGTATTAAGCATTCTTTTTCGGTGTAGGCCTACTTTGGTATACATTTGTGTGTTTTTGGTTGTCATTGTTGTAATGCAGTGTTTGCATATAATATGGTGATCAATCTTAGTTAAATTTTGAAGCGTTGGAATAGGGGCACCTAACAAATGAGTGACTGCCCAGAATAGCCAGCAAAACAAGTCATTTTGTTGTGAAATAAAGAAACCCCTGTGGTGTACGCTTTTCTTTGAGCCTTCTTCAATGCACTTCAAGCCAGACTGCAAGTAGTCAAAACCTTTTCCTGGATAATTTATTATTTGGCACGTTATATTTTTGTCCGAAATCAATGCCTAAGTCAGGATTAAGATAATGAATTCTGCTTTTCCGGTATTCCGTTTGGAGAATAAAACACTACACATGAACACCCATAACTCAGACAATGTTGTAGATGCTAATTAATTTTATCCAATCAATACTTTTCCTTTGTACTACGCCGTTTCTTAGTGTAATAGGAATTTACATGAGACCCCACACAGAATGACAAACAAAGTATTACGTGTTCGCTAGTTCACATACGCACAGCACGACAACAAAGTGTGAATAATTGACAAAATCGAGAACACAAGGCGCTTTCAGCTGAGTGACACAGTAAACACCCAGCCATCTTAACCGGTCGTTCAGATCGCATATTTCGCACTGTCTGACTCGGAGTACGATCATTATGAGATCTTTTCAAACAGAATGGTAGATGGATCGTAAATGTTTACGCTCTACATATTCATTCACGCACATAGATCCTTTGTTTAAATGTGGAGCGGATCAGAGCGTGCTGCGCAAGTGCCATGTCCAAGATGGCATCGGAACTATCAAGTGTCTGTTTGCAATTGTTTATTGGACTCCCATTGGTTGGCTGGTAAAGAGAGACGGGAGTCCTCTGGTGACTGAAGGTTCATTTGCTAGTGTTTGTTGGAGTTTTGTTGTGACTGACAAGGAGCATTGTGACTCGGGACAGTCATAACAACGAATAGGGGAGGCCAGCGGGAGTTTGCGGGTTTACGTCGTTCTGGCAATGCAATCGTTCCTTGAATTCTAGAAACAACTGGCTGCTCTTTTTCTTCCATCCCGTGCCTGCTCATTTCCTCATCACAGATGGATGGATGTATGGATACTTGGATGGATGGATGGATGGATAGGTGGATGGATGGGTGAGTAGGGGATGGGCGGATGGATGGATGGATTGATGGATAGATGATAGATGGATGGAATGATGGATGAATGAATGAATGGATTGATTATGGATGAGAGATGGATGGAATGATGGGTGAATGGAAGACGGATGGATGAATTATGAATGGATGGATGATGAATGGATGGATGGATGAACGAATGGATGGATGAATGTCCATTGTGTTTTCCTTGTGAAATGAAAAAGTAAACTGATGGATGAACCAATCGCTATTTGGAAGGGTGCTCATGTGGAGGTGATAGTGGTAGAGAGGAATAGATCGATGAGATTCAATCCCCAAGCTTGAGAAATTTATGCTGTAAATTGATATGAGGAAAAACAGCACGCTGCGAAGAAAAACCGTTTGATTCAAAAGATGAAGTCAACTATTACAGCATTGTAGTCCACTACAGACTTCGCCTCCAAGCGAAAGAGTCTCTAGCACAGTTCATATCACGTGATGGAAGGAATTCGTCTGAAATAAGCAAATGGAGGTCACACGAGAGGCTTGTGGGATAGCCGATCTGTTCCCTGACATACGCCGTTAAGGTAGTTCTAAGACTACTTCGCACAAAACTCATAACTTACTTTTGTTGAGGCAATAAACAAGCGTTTATTCAATAAAATAAAATGTTTGTGTTGAAATGGAAACAGATTTTGACATCTGAATAATTTCTGTAAAAAGTGGAGAAAAATTGTATCAGAACGAAGTATTTTTGGCGCAATGCTGTAATGCGAAGGGTCAAGTCTATTACTCATTCAATGCGAACTGAACCACAGTCACTACTGACTGGGGTTCACAGAATGCTATTACAGTACATGTGAAAAATTTTCACACATATTGGTCAATTGCCAATAAATCTCGAATGGTTTTTAATTGTTATTATGGCACTTTAATATATCTACTTCCATAAAATCTTAATCATCATCTAACAGCATGCATTATTGGAATGAAAGTGCAGATACAACAATCGGAGTATTCCATGTCATGTGCATGCACATTTAGACTTGAGAGAGAAGGCAAAGCTGATCACTTGACAAGGAAACTACTTTTGGGTCAAAGTACAAACCGCCATATCGAATGCATACCTCGGAATGTATACCATCATACAAAATGTTTGCATTAAAAAAGATAGGATTAGAGTATTCATCAGGTGCTTTTTTGCTGCAACATTAAAAAACCCAAATGACGTCCTAAAATACATGTGGTTTTGGTGAATGGAAGAGCGTTAGTACAAATCACAATTCGCTCCAATGATTGATTTTTTTGCATAATCAAGAGTCCATATTCCAATAAAGGGTTACTGGCAACAAAGGAGATGGGGTTGGCAACAAAGGTGTGGGTAAAGGGGACATGGACACGCGGCATGCATAGGAAACTTACATGTGCTCGTATCGCTACTTCAAGGGTAACATATGATGATATAACAACGAGAAATAATAATGAATCAGATTACGGTTTACTTTTCTAAGCGCTAAAGTCAGCACTGTATCAGATGTACATTAAGAAAAGGTAATGAGGAACACTTCCATGGATGATGCCAGACATCCTTTTCACTGCGCCAATTCATAAGCCGTCGTGTACTGTCCCTCTGCAGGCAAGTTGGAGTTCGGCTGGTTGCCATGGAGACCAGGCTGGGCAAGATGCTGGTACAGGGCGGGGTCACGTGGTTTGTCTCTGCTGACAGGGTCAAGGACGCTGTAGGCTCCTTCCGCTCCGGAATTCTGCGAGTTGTCTGCCACTGGAAACCCAGATGGACATTCGTATTAAA
>JAWQFJ010000916.1:32500-75680 GCA_034096865.1 Theodoxus fluviatilis
GACGAAACGGGTGAGTACATAGACTCACTTTTGCTTCGCATGTGAGTCAAAAATTAATACTAAGATGCGATATTTTGTAGATTAGTAAAGGGTTTTCGCAGTGTGTAATAATAGATATATTTATTGGCACCAAACTGATGTCTGCATAATTTATTATTTTTGTAATAACGAGAGTCATCCCCGACACTCTGCTTAACAAACTCCAGAAAGTTCAGAATTTTGCTTCTAGGCTAGTTTTTCGATGTCCCAAGCGTACCCATGTCTTATCACTCCTATATACACTTCACTGGCTCCCCATCTCTCAGACGATAGATTATAAACTTGCTACTTTGTGCTTCAAGGCCATCGACAACACCGCACCACACGCTCTTACATAAATCCTTGCAGTCTACACGCCCTCCAGATCTCTACACTCAGCTGCTGACTCTAGAATGCTTAAGGTCCCCCGCCGTAATAAGAAAACTCAAGGACAGCGTGCCTTCTCTTATATTGGACGTGTAACCTGGAATAGTCTCCCTCTCTCAGTCCGTCATACTGACACTCTACCCCAGTTCAAAAGTGCTCTAAAGACCCACCTCTTCCGATCCGCCTTTCCCGCTGAGCTGCTTCGCCTTACTTGACCTGACCTGCAAGTGCTGTGTATAGTGTATAGTTTGTTCTATTTGTTCTATTGGATCTTAGTTTTTGGTTTTTCGTTTATGTATGTAGTGTGTGAGTTTTGTGGGAATGTGGTGTTGAGTGGTTGTATGAGTATTGATTGTTTGGATTGTAAACGCCATGAGCTTGCCTGTCAAGGGAAGGTATGTGCGGTGAATAAACTATTATTAGCAGTCAATGGTATCTTTTATGACAAATTATTTATGACAGAAAGTCAGTTTTCCGTGACCACTTGTAATGATTTCTAAAGACTCTTCAGATCAGTACATACTCCTTCATTTAACCCTACCCATGCAAATCTTGACTAAACGGAACTAGTTTAAATCGACAAGACCACTAAATGTTATATAAAAATAATATGCATGTTCAGCGTGTGACAAACATTTAAAATGAAATTGTAGAATGGCATCTTTCTAAATTTGTCCTAGTATATCAACGCTGTTGTGACACATCAAATTGACAGTTAAATAGCAATTGTGATACCCATTTTTATGTGATAGAGCATTCGTATAAGCAGGTGTAGGCCTAAGGTCTGTACACGGGCGAACGTTTGTACCATTTCGATGGGGGTTATCCCCCAGGTGTCATTTTTCTTGTCCGTTATGTAAAGCAGACTGCGTCTTTGAGTCAATGACCTTAAATGCACTATTAGCTCAAGGTTTTGTAGGTTCCTAATTGATGTCAAGCCCTTAACAATATTCTGTGTCCCTTAGACATTTGTAAATATTCTAGTGACATAAATACTTTTGGATCGATCTCTGGAAACCTATGCCACGTAGGAATGCCTAATTCAGTGCTTCATATAAATGTTAAGAGATATTCATTTTTAATCTGCTTACATTTCCAAGTAGTTTATGAGTGACATGATCTGTGTGAATGCTTGCTATCTCATTTGCGTTCTGATTTATGTTTAATGGAAACTATTTAAAAATCTGGGTTATTGCAGCTGTCATTTTGTGACCCAAAATATAACCCTCCCTATGAATAGGAAATTCCACAATGGAAAAAGAATTATAAAAGCATCACGAAGAAACTTGTGATTATATGAATGTATTTGTAATGTCTTTTGCAATAAAAAGTCGTCACTTCTTTGTCCATCCCTCGAATTTTGAGAACAGTAATGAAAACTTGAAGGCAACGCAATCGGGTTACAGTTGTCTTTCATAACATTGCTGAACACAACTTTCACATACTTGGAGGACTTGCGCTCTCGTTCCTCGCACACAAGCTCCTTGAGGTCTTTCTCACTGTTTGTGTTGCCTACTCGAAAGCTTCTAGAAAAATGGCCAACACTCAGGAGTAGTGAGATATGTCACTTCAGCCTCACAATAACTTCGAAATTTTCACCAGTTTTAGCTCTGCACTAACAAATGTATCCCACTGTGAACCATCTTAACTCTCCCAGTTTAAAACAAATGCTAAAGTAGGATCAGGTTTGTATCCGTACATAGACAGAGATACGAAGAGACAAATACACAGACAGAAACAGACAGGAGAATTAGGCAAACAAGTAGAAACAAAGAAGCCATCCGACACCCAGGCAGGTGAACAAGCAACCAGAACAAAAGGGGGACATGCACACCGTCATGCACATTCATAAACAAACGTATTAACATGGGTATAGATTGAAAAAATGTAGAGATGCATATAGGCAAAAATATTTTAATGTTCAAAGAGTTATTGGTTCTGAGTTAACGCAGACGAAAGCTCAGTGAGATAGGAAAATACAGTCAGATATACAAAGACAACACCGATGACAAAAACAGAATTACGCAATGACTGAATAGATTAAAAATACCTTGACAAAATGACAGCGAGCCAGCCAGCCAGATACACAGACACACACAGACACACATTCACAGACACACAAACACAGACACACACACACACAGGCACACAGACAGACACACATACACACAGACACACATAAACACACGCACGCACGCACACACACACACACACACACACAGAAACACACACACATACACACGCAGGCAAGCAGGCAGGGCGGAAGGCAGGCAGGCAGGGCGGAAGGCAGGCAGGCAGGACGGAAGGCAGGCACGCAGGCAAGCAGGCAGGGCGGAAGGCAGGCAGGCAGGGTGGAAGGCAGGCAAGCAGGCACGCAAGCAGACAGAGGCAGACAGACGCACACAAACATAGACTCCGACACACATACTTCACTATTCGGATTTTGTTCATCTTGCAAAGTAATCTGTGCGGTATGTGGTAACGTAGTACATGTAAAACCGCCATCTAGACGTCTAATGCATTTTCTTTAGCCATCATAATTTCTTGTCTCTGGAGGTCCATGGAATGAGTCAGTTCTCTGTCCATTTTGGTTGCAAAGAAAGTATCATCTACACATTAGAAACCCTGTTTTTTCTCTCTTTTTTATGTGTGTTTTGAGTAAACACATAAAAAATGCATAAATCGTCAACCATTATACACATCACAATAATTTCACCCCCATTTTAAAAGAAAATCGTTGCGCTCTATGATGATGCAATAATCTTACAATTCCAAAAGGCAATATACCGATTCAATTTAAAAGGACTCGCAACCATATTTTGGTTTTGTTTAGGAAATTATCTGAACACATAAATTATGTTTGGTGTAATCATCAAATAACATTGTCATATTATTTTCCTTATAGGCTTTGAAGATTTATATATGGATAATTAAACTGCTACAACATTTTTGAAATGAGCATTTCATATTCTGTAATTAGCATGATGGTAGTTTATGAATTATCATGCCATCTACTTTCACGCAGTCATTTTTGCGTTTCAAGTCATATTTTGGCTTGTTTAACTATTCTTTTGTATTTCGCCAGAACTGTTCAATCCTTTGTGGTTGACTTTATGCTTTGTCCCAGACATCATGCCTTCATATGTTCATTTAGCCTATGTTGGCTGACTGACTCTTCAAGATGACGACGACAATGATTGATACAGCAGCAGCAGCAGCAGCAGCAGCAGCAGCAGCAGCAGCAGCAGTATTATCATCGTTAATATAATAATGTTTTATTTTTCTCAACTACATGAGCATTTGTTATAGAGATATTCAACCCAGATTGCCACTATGCATCGCCCACTACACAGTTTCAGTCTTCATTATTTCATTCCATGTCGGTTTACATCATGGTTAAGATAGTCAAAAATGCATCTTCAGTCTTCTTTGTGTTTGCAACAACCTTTGCTTATTCATTGTTGAAGCTAATGCATTGTTGAAGTTAGATATTGTTGTTGATGAAACGTAGCAATCTGCAGAGTCAAAATTCTGATTATTCACCCTTCCGCTGCCTCAGCGCGATTCTCTCACCATTGCTCACATACAACTGTAAACAATGCATTAATTAGCTGGAATATAACATTATACTGAAAAATCTGCTTTGCTCTGGGTGTGTTCCACGAGGTAAAAACTGTCTTGTCTGTTCTGTCACAAGTAGGAAGACGATTTCATCCCTCAAATGTCCCCTTGTGGGAAACCGTGCAGCTTGGAGTGGCCTGTGGTCGGGCTGTTGAAAAAATACCCCAAAAGATATGTACCCACGGGTTCCAGCTGATAAAGGTGACACCTATCGACCGCCGCTGTATGCGAATTTCTACTAATTCAGTACTTCACTCACCAGCGTTAGTCTCTAATAACAAACCAGGCATGGTTTACTTCAACAATGTCGAAACAGGGTTTCGTGACATAGCAATAAGCATTCTACGATTTTCGCAATATCGCAACAGGTGCAGTTTTATCGCATTACAATTATCACCAAGCTACAGAAGAAAACCAACCTTATTGCCGAATAAATTGAGGTAACTCGTCAAGCAGAGGGCAGTCATGCATTGAATTCAAATTCAAAGTTGCTAGGAACGCTTCCGTCTGCACACAGGAGCAACACAACGTCGACCACAGATTACAGTTTTAAAGTTTTAAAACCTGTTTTTCCTTATTAAAAAAATCATCAACAAAAATGTAAGTTATCAATGATGAATCATATACTCACCTATTATATGAATCCAGCAATATATCTTAGCCATTAATCTCTGGAGATACGGTCTTGAAGACTTCCAAAATTGCATTTGGGATACGACAAACTGTCTTTTTCTCGGCTGGCAGACACAACTGGCGATCGAAGTGTTCCCCAAAATGCGTTAGTACAGTACCTTTGCACGAACTTACAATTCTACATTGATTATGTAAACAACTATTGATGAAAAATGCATCAAAGAACAGGAAATGTTTCCCTCTTGTCATGCTGTGCTCATCTTAACAAACTAGCTTTGAAAATGCCCTATTCAGAGAAACCGCTGACATACATATTGGCCATGCCAGACCCCGATATCACAGCAAATGCGTAAAATACATATAATGGGCAAGACAAAGTTCACTCCTATAACAAATGGCTGCTGTTTATGATCCACTGATGTATACGCCATTTTTGAACATACTGTATATTGAGGAAATCGCGTATTATGATGGATGAATAGGACTATTTCCTCCATTGTGTGTGTATTAGCCATACCTATGCATGCACAATATTTTGCTTCAGTGTCTTTTGTTCATATAAAGTTAGTGATATGTAGCATATATTAAACAGTGGCAATGTTTGCTGCTTGGTATTTTGTACTGCTGGGTACATGTGAGGGAATGCGCTACGTAGAGTCACCATTCGTTTATCATGAAGCCATTCTTGTGGAAGTAATGTTCACGCAGGTATCACGAAGCGTGTAATTGTCCATTTTTACGCTCGTATACATACTTTTCGAAATGAGTCAACTGATAAATTATGCTATGTATTGTAAATTGCAGTTACAATTTTCAGGAAAACAAAACGGACGAAAACTTGTTCTTGTGGGACCAATGTGTTGACACACTAATACTATAGATATATCAGTCAAACCTATCTATGCACAAGTGCACACGCACACATGCACATGCGCGCGCGCACACACATATACATACACACACACATACACGCGCACGGAGGCACATTGCACTTTCACATGCACGCGCTCACGCGCATGCGGGCACGCACGCACACACAAACACAAGCATGCACGCACGCATGCATGCACGCACGTACGCATGCTTTGCAAACTTCATTCCATTTTCAGTAATTTCATTACGACTCCCATTACATGCCATGCTGAATAGTTTTCCTTTGAGCTGGTAAGCAAATAGTGAGAAAACTTTCACTTCTTAATTTTGATTTAGAGGGCTATGAACTTAAAACAAAACGAGTATTTTCTTACGTGCTATCAGCAGGGTGACATTTGCAGGCGTGCAGCCGATTCTGTTGCAGGCCTGCAGGCGATACAGGCCACTGTACTGCTGTGACACAGTGAGGTACAGGTTGATGACTGTTCCCTCTGTAGTCACTGTTGTACCATGGACAGGCAGGTGTGCCATGTCTCGGCTTCTGTTGGTTGTGGCTCCAGGTATCAGGGAGGTCACGTCAGTGGAGTTGAAGAACCAGGTGTAGTTGACCAGGTCAGGAAGGGCATACAAGGATCGGAACAGACGCGCTGGTTCTCCAGCCTCCCCAGCCACAACGGGGGTATCAGAGGGGAGGACGAGGACTGGGGCGTCTGGAAAATGGAAGGACATTTTCAAAGTTATTTTGGTAAGAAGAATAAAGATCATATCTCTGACAAATATTCTTTTAAATAATGCAGTTGTTTGACTTAGATGTATTTGCGATGCAGGTCAGTATATTATTTTCATTGTTTTTGGTGCTAAACCCTCTTCAGGCAATGCAATAAGAAAAATACATCTAAGATAAAGGGACAAGGATGGAACCTTGTGAACATAAACTTTTAATGATGATGATATCAAAATAAGCAAAAGTACTGTATAAACAGGATACAAAAAAGGTGTTGGCCGTCATTGTTGGCAATCATCAGTTTGCACATTTGTATTCAAAAACGACAAACACTGAATACAAGCTGAACTTATATATTTTTTCACCTCCAAGACATCTGTTTGCAATACTTTATTCCAAGTTTCGGCGAAATGACATGTGTGACAGTTTCATCTGTGCCGTAATCATTCACGAAAAAAGGCAAAAGCTCAGTCAGATGTGTGATCACACAAACTATCATCATGGGTTTCTGATTGAAACTGCAAGAGATTCACTCGTAGATCTTGCTACAGTTACAATTATTAAAAACACTTAGGCGAAAATAAGCAAAAAATGTCAGAACACAGAGCTGAAAAAGTAACCGACTTTCTACTAGTTCCAGAATGACCTTTGTCTTCGAGAATCCAAACTAGTCCAAATGCATGTTGTCAGTCTGAAGTTTTTTAAAACATGTAAAATTGTTTTTCACTTCCATAATTCTGTTTGCAACGTGTGCTCTCTTGGTGTGAGTAAACAGCAGTGTTGATTGATTGAATAAAGGTATACAAAGGTAAATGTGCTCTTTTCATATTGCAACTTTCCACCCATTGATGGGTGCTCGAACTGCACACATTTATCCCCCGGTCAACGGGCCACTCATTTTATCATCCCTACACAATCTCAACTTCCTAGAGAGCATGAACCAGGCTGCGGATGAATGCTTAAACGTTAGCTTTCACAACTGTCTATCTCGGCCCTCACAGATACCCACTTTTCTCCTGGATAGGGATAAAAATGTAAATACAGCATCTTCTTCAAGGGTGCAACACCAGAGTTCGCGCAGCTTTGACCGCCGCTACCACAAGCTGCAAGTGACTGAAGGTCAAGCGCCCCAAATCACTTGACCACAGAGCAAAAGTACAGCAGTCTACAAAAACAATACGTGAAGAACAGTTTCAGAGATCAAGCATGGGTCTGTAATAGCAGCACCGGATTTATTACTGTGTATCATCATGAACAAAACACAAATTGTAAATGTATTCTACGAAGCTGAGCTACACAGGAGAATTTTGTCGCCAAGTAAACATTTTGTATGTGTAACATTGATAACACAATACCAATAGATTTTGTGATAGATAAGTCTAACTTTAATGGTGTTCCCCAAAAATTCATGTAAAGTAGACATTCATTCAAGTTTTGTCATAGGCGGCAAACTACACAATCGCAACATCGTTTTAAAAACGATTTTGTAAAGAAAAGAAAAATACATTGGGTTTAATGTGTAAAATGTATAATGTGTTTGTTAAATGAGAACTCTCTGCTATGAATCGAATTTCGTGGTGCATTTTTGTTCCCTTTCACATCGAGGATACATTAAAAGTAGAGCGGTTTAAACACACACCTTCCACAGTGACGTTGACGTTTGCAGTTCTCCGTATGACCTGTCCACTGCTGTCCAGCACCCCGTTGTCCACAGAGCAGGTGTAGGTGCCTGAGTCCTGGTAGGAGGTCAAGGTCAGGCTGTACTGACCCCCCTGCTGACTTCCGGTCACACGCCTCACTTCCTGTCCCCCCCAGGACTGGAGCCAGGGCTGGAAGGTGTAGGTGTCTGGGTGACCTTCAGCCTGGCACGTGATGACCTTGTCTTGACCTGTGGTGTTCCTGACGCTGACGGTAACGCTTGCAGCAACTGCAACAATTTGGGAATGAGCGTTAGAATTGAAAAAGCGGTAGGGGAAGAGGAGGAGGAGGGACCAAAACGGTAATGTAGAAGGGAACAGGGGATGGGGGTAGGGATGAATGGATGTTGATAGTGTCATTGTATCATTAAGTACACAGGTACAATATATGTCATGTAGATATAATAATGTATGTACAAGTATATACTAATGTTTAGGCATCCCACGGGTAACTCTAACAGTAAGCAAGGTGTATCTCTCAGTAATGAAACAACTGAACGACATTTCATTATAACTCGAGAATGAGAGCCTGGTTGACAGGGGAAATCCACATATTTACAGCTGACTTGGTGAGTCTGCACACTGTCAAATCAGGCGTCATTGCACATACTTAGACATCCCCCCACTGTGAGGGACACCTGAGGTGGGTTTTGCAGAAGCAATCCGACAGCATCATTTGCGGGACCAGATGCGTGTTCCGTTTCAGAAGATATTAGGAATGTTCAGAGATGAGCGATCCCGGCGGGCGCCTGCATGGACAGGTCAAGTAGGATGTTGATGGAAGGAGTTTACAGCCTATCACCATTTGTAGGTTATGTAAGGCCATTAAGCACGCAAATCACAATAGCTTGGAGTAAGCACAAATCAAGTCACGGTGTTCCTAGTTGTTCACCTCTTACGAATCGCGTAGGGAGACACGGTGGGTCAATTCTGACCCTCAGCCCACAGAGGGTTGCTAAGTAGGAGAAAAGCTTTGGGCTTTGCGAGCGATAGTCGCATTAGCGCTCATCTCTGAACATTTGTTGTATCTTTCGAAACTACACGCGCCTCTTATCCCGATTATAGTGTTTTTGGATTGCTTCTGCACGACCCGCCTCAGATAATGATAATCTCGGAATCTGTATATACGTGCAAAAATGCAATCACACAAACAAAAGATATAATGTAAATCTGTCAACCATAACATGGTGTGCTCTAAATGTCTTGCTGTGGGCTTCGACAGCCTGGAGAGCTGGCCAAGTCTCCTAGGGAGATGCAACACTGAAACTGACCTAGGGTTATTATAGGGAAACAATGACTTAAACACAAGCGATAGTACAGTATTCCAACGTTCGTGGTATTTTGACGTACATTTGACATCATGAGAGCGCTCATTTCTAAGTATTCGATCAGTGCAGTTTTTGAGATTTTACTTTTTAACCCTGAATTCAAACCGTCAGTAATACTTCCCAGTTCCATCTCACCTTATAACTTTGGTCATTTAAATTTATGCGTCAACACTGTGTACACACATGAACAGATTTGCAAGTGTGTGTGCACGAACCCATGAACGCGCACAACGCACACCTTTGGATGAAAATATGTGTACCTCCCTTTTCACCGTAGTCATATCATGTCATGGCTTGGGCATATTTGTTTCCTGGCGATATGAAAATAAAAGTTAAACAATTGAGACATTAACATATTTTTTCAATTTGCCATCTTTTCGACTTAAAATCCCGAAGAAAAAACCCAACTATCTTTGTCAGCATGCGTGTCAAAAGTCACTCTTGAATCTGCCTTGATCTTTTGGGAGACAAGCATAAGGAAATTATCTTAAATGAATTTGTAGATGTGCATAAAGACATGTAGCACAAACTAAGCAAAATAAATATGCTGCAATCCCAAAGCAGGTAGGTTGTAGGCACGATAGAAAAAAACTGCCCACCTTGCACGTCACAGGGGACAGGGCGGATGTTGAGGGAGTAGCTGGGGAAGGCTGACCATGTGACAGAGCAGGAGGCATTTCCACCTCTGGTCACTGTCCCCGTCACACTGCCCGTCTGGCTGGAGCCTGCACTGGCGTTGTTGAAGTCCTGCAAAGAGAATAAGAACACTTGAAAATCACAATGAAAAAGTGCAAATGAACAAATGAACAGATAAAATAAGGGATGATCGATAGATGAATGGATGAATAGTGAATAGATGTGTACAAGTCAAGCGCTCTCGGAAGAGCCTAGAAGGATATCAATGAAGCAATATTTCAGCTGCAAGCTTGCAATCCTATGAAGCAGACTGCGGTGCTTGGCGCTCAGTTATCTCCTATGATATAAAAGTATTCGAGAAATAGCAGCTGCGAAACTCCGATCAGAGGGGAATCGCCCTAAAAGACCGGCTGAACCCAAAACTGGTGCCTTGTGCCCGATCTGCAACTATTTCTGTAAATCGGATTTCTGGTTGCAATCTCACCTTTGATATCAATGGCATCTGCGTTGTCCATGACGGTCATCAAAGAAGAAAGAAAAAGATGGTTGGCTAGATAGATGTATGCGTTGAGTTTAATTACAACTGAATCATTCAAGATGGTTTGACTCATTCGGAAAGCCTGTATATTGTATACATGGGTGATTTGAAAGACTAATAATATCGGTCGGTCGGTCGACCGGTCGGTCGGTCGGTCGGTAGGTAGTTCACATAAAGAAGATTCTTAGAAAGTGTCATTATGACACTGTATGGGCAAATCAGCCTTTCAAAAGGATACCAAAGTTGTGATATGTACAATGGTTGCTGCATTATGACAAATAGAATACGAATGAACCAAAAATAGATTATCAACAAAAGAGCTTTTCAAGTTAGAGCTACATTTGCAAAGCGCCCCCAACTACGTAATCAAGCTATAAATCTGGCCCTGAGCAATTGACGGACGGACGGACGGACGGACGAACGGACGGACGGACGGACGGACGGACAACTGACGGACGGACGTTTGTCTGAGTCTCTGTCTGTGTGTCAGTCTGTGTGTCTGTTTGTGTGCCTGTCTGGTCGATCTGTTAGAGAGTGCGACAGAAGCAGTGTGATGATGAATTAAGCTATTACTAAGTCACACGAACTTTTTATTTCACATTTCATCTGCAGTATATATTTAAAGGCGTAAAAAAGCATCACTTCGCGGTATAAATGCAATCGAAAGCTCGCAAAGTGTACGTAGGATATCTTTAGCTTTCTGAATCGATTTACATCTTAATGTTGTTGGAGTGACGCTCTTGGACGAATTTTTGGTACACAGTCTGCCTGCCTGCCTGCCTGTCTGTCTGTGTGTCTGTCTGTGTGTCTGTCTGTCTGTCTGTGTGTCTGTCTGTCTATCTGCCTGTCTGTCTGTGTGTCTGTGTGTCTGTCTGTCTGTCTGTTTGTGCGTCTGTCTGTGTATCTGTGCTTCTGTGTGTGTGTGTGTGTGTGTGTGTGTGTGTGTGTGTGTGTGTGTGTGTGTGTGTGCGTGTGTGTGTGTGTCTGTCTGTCAGCCTGCGTGTGTGTCTGTCTGTCTTCCCGCCGGTCGGTCGGTCGGTCATTAGAATCCAGTGACTAGCTTTGTCTTATACTGTTTTTCCTTAACTCATTCGCGGCGCGTAGGCTCAATAGAGCCTACCACATTAGCATATTTTTGCCCCCTTACAACAAGAAAATATGGTTTAGGGAACTAGTCTAGTCTTCAATTAGTCTCTGTACTATAGTTTTCCAGCTTTAGATCCACACACAGATCTTTCCCGGCCAGACCATAACCTTTATCAGCGATGCACTAGGAGGCACGAAGTAAACAGCGATGGCGGCGGAGCGTGGATATCACGAGGTGGGTGAGCCAGTGGAAATTGCTATAGAGGAGGGTTCTGATGCTGAAGAGGATGCTTTGTATGAGATAGGAACTGATGTAGATGATCCCTTTCATGATGATGATGATAGTGGTGATTTTCCTCTCGCTAATGATGAGGTATCAGAGAGCGAGGATGAGAGCGAAGTTGTCATGGTGGCTGAAACTAGTCGACCTCGCCATCAGCTGCTCGGTAGTTCATTGTAGGCTCATGTTGGTTGTAACTCAGGACTAATAAACACAATCATCACAAAATTTCTCCAGTGTGTTTTTGTGCCATTTTTTGAAGTTCACTTTTTTAAGAGCTCTAGACCAAGAAACAAGCAGTGGGCACTCTGAGAAAGAGAGCTGGGTGAAAGACCTATTTTTTTCAAAATAGTGGCTCTACTTACTGTCATGGCAAGTGTAGTGTTTTCTTAGCTTGACAAAGTGCAGCATTTGGCTAGTTTTGGCAAAGAAAGACCTTTCTAGCCATACCAAGTTTAGCTTTGTAGCTACAGTATTTATTTTACTACGATTTTTCAAACTTGGTCCATTTTCCTGCGATTCCAGAGGACAGATGCACTAGAAATTCTGCGCCTTGAATGAGTTAAAGTGGCGGAGCAGTCATGAATACGGTTTCTCCACTATTCACTAAGTACATACACTAAAACTATAACAATACTGAGAAGATATGCATGGCCCGTGCGCAAAATTGAGATTGAGAGAGAGAGAGAGAGAGAGAGAGAGAGATTTTATTTGTCATGCCTGCAGGCTCACAAACGAAGAAATTGATGCAGCAGGATATTTTTCCTGTAGTCAAAGTAGATTTTCTTCCAGTAGTAAACTGTTGCATTTTGTGACTTTTTCCTTATATTATGGGACGTCTAGCAGAGGGATATGTACACGTACAATACTCAAGTCAGTCTTTTCACATTGGGGGAAATCTGATTATAATCGTATTATCGTGGGTACAGTTTACCATTGATACATCGTTGGGTGGGGTAGTTTGACCGCTGGATAATAAACTATTACAACATTGTCCGTAAGAAAGCAAAGTCAAGAGCTGTAAATGTTTCTAAATGAAAATACACATCGAAAGACAATATGTGTCAGACACAAAAATCACGTGTGTCAAGTTTGGAACAAATGCCTTCTTTATTCCAACACACGGTGTTCAAACCTGACGAGACAGATTTGGGATTAGAGGAATAGGTAAAATCATATACACTTTTTTGTTGCTGCCTGGAAGAATCAGATGCAGCAATGACGGGCCTTCTGCTTGCCCGTAAGGTTGACAAATGGGAGGCATGCGAGGTGCCATTGTCTATTCCGGCATTTGCAGTTTCCCCGTTTTGTCTTAGACATTTCGAAGGGCGGACTAGGAAATGTTTATCAGTCTAGCTGGGACTCTACCGAAAGGAGACCCGTCAGAGTTCGTTGCATAGGCTTGGTGGGGGCTTTTTCATATGGGTTGTCCACCTCCAGTTGTTCAGTGGGTTGCTCATACCCAGCCACAATTTGGCGTGTTGCCCTCCCCCTTAGTTTTGGTTGTCTGGTCTTTGTTGATTCACTCCAGTAAAGTGGTCTGCGAAGTCGAGCGGCAATTGCATTTTTTCCTGACGTCTTGCATCACTCGAGGCGTAACGCCTGGGACGAGTTGTGTCTGAGCTGTCATGATCCGCACGTGAGTTTGGAGCGGAAGTTGGCGGCAGCGACGCCCCCGCATAGTCGGTTACTCTGTTTGGCTGATCATGGTGGGTAGAAGCGTGTTGGAGTTGAAGGGGTGATGTATCCCGGTGTCCTGGCGAAGACAGAGACGGAGTCGCTGTGTTGTCTACTAAATGTTGTTCTGAAGTTTTCTGGAAACATTCAGGTTCATTTTCTCTCTCTCTCTCTCTCTCTCTCTCTCTCTCTCTCTCTCTCTCTCGCTCTCTCTCTCTCTCTCTCGCGCGCGCGCGCGCGCGCACTCTCTCTCTCTCTCGCTCTCTCTCTCTCTCTCTCTCTCTCTCTCTCTCTGTCTCTCTCTCTCTCTCGCTCTCTCTCTCTCTCTCCCTCTCTCTCTCTGTCTCTCTCTCTCTCTCGCTCTCTCTCTCTCTCTCTCTCTCTCTCTCTCTCTCTCTTTCGCAAAGATAGTGATGGATTTTCTGCTAAACTTTTGGCGATTGAATTCCGTTTATCTCTTGCTATGGCTCTTCTATATTTGTGCTTAACATTCGTAGCTTTTCTCTTCGTTTACTCCCTTACTTTATAATTGCTAAGAAACATACTGTCACTGGGTTCTCTGATGTCATCTAGTGTTGCATGCACATCTGGGGGCAAAGCTTCCCACTTCGGCACATTAGTCTTCACTTGCATCAAGAGTCCTCCTGTTGGTGCCATGGTACGTGATTTTCGTATTTATACAATCCCTTCCTCCTCGGAGTGGTGCGTTCCGTTCTTCCATTTCGATCCTACTGGTTACTTTATGTGGGTAGCTTACCTAAATTTTAATCGGTCCTGCTCTCTCAACAAGGCACTGTTCCTCTTATTTATTTCAGCGCTGTACTCTTGCCACCTTCTTTCACTTTCAATGAACGCATGCTGTAAAAACCCGTCCTGGTGATTTAACTCATCTTGGAGCATAGACTCTGTATAATACATTACGGTTTATGTTATCAATCCCGATAATCCAATCAATGTTTTTTAAATTAAGTATGGTATCAAAGACTTGTCAGTAGCATAGTTAATAGTGTCATTTCAGTGAACAGGTCTTAGATTGGCCCCTATATCGCCTGCAAGCAACAGTACATCTGATAGGTCATGTAAGTCCATCGCGAGAGACTGAGGTCTTGTGCTACACGCCACTAGGAGAGACACATAAAAATTATTACCGCCAAGCCCCTCATAACTCCACTTCGACAACAGCACACCCGAGTTGACGAAACAGGGAGTTGCATGGGTCAAGGCATGTCTCTAGGTTTCTGTTCTTCATCACCATATATGCTGCATGATTTCCTTGCTTCTCGTTTCCATGCATGTGTGAGGCCGCAGTGAGAGCTTATGCTTGGTTTATATTGGTCAGGGTTGGTGTCCATGTTGTCAAACACGTGACAGTAGTTGAAACAACGCCCTAGTCAGAAAACATATCTACACTGAATGGAACCTTACTTCACAGGAGTAAGACTGTCTTTCTCAGTGCAGTAATGTCATTTTTTGCACAAACTTAGAGATAGCGTCCTTGTAGTAAAATAGTTTGGAACACAACTCTCTCACAAAGCCAGCACCCCCAAAGTCCAATCGCAACCTCTCTGCGGTGAGAGGAGACAGGGAGAGGTGACTCCGCCTGGACTCGCCTCTCCTTGACCAGCTGAGACCTTGGCAAACGTGTTCCCCTGCATAGTGGGGCAGCGTGTTGGCCGTGCGCTGCTTCCCGTGTCGGGGGAGGAAGGGATCCTGGTGGTTGAGGGGAGCTGCTGTTGCGGTAGCAGTAGACCCAACACACCACTTTGACCCGGACTTCCCCTAGACGGGTGGTCAGATGGACCCGGTCTGACCAATCGGCTGGTTGAGTCTGCCTGAGGTGTCACCATTCTTTGTTGGGTTCAGGCCCCTCCATCTCCCTCCCATTATCTATTGGTAACTTGTTTAGTCTAGTTGTGTTAACTGGTGACTCCGAAGGAGGCGGCTTATGGGTTAGACGTGTATATTGTGAAGTGGTGAGAGCATGACACAATGCACGAGTATATCCCCGGCATAGCCCTGGCATGGCAACGCGCCGGTCATCCGCGCAAACCGTGACCCCATTTTGGGTTCTGGGGGGGTGGGGAGTGCTGGGAACGACTTTTCTCATTCTATAATGGAACCTAAGAAACGTTAAAATCACTCTTCCAAAAAAGAGAGAGAGAGTTCTCCTCTAGTTCGAAGACCCTCTCGGACACTTATCCCCCATTTTGACGACGACAGCCGGTCACGATTACTTGCTCGTAAGATGACAATATCAACAAAACCCACTGAGCAAGGTCTCTCCGTTTACCATCGTTAAAAGCCATACAAGGCATTGCTGGCGAGCCGAAGCAGGTCAAAAAGCTCAGGAGTGGTGACCTTCTTGTGGAAGTAACCTAGAAGTCCAACTCTTGCAACCTGATGAAGGCATCGTCATTTGCCAACGTTCCTGTAAAAGTCGAGCCTCACACGAGCCTCAATTCCTGTAGAGGGTTCATTCGATGCCAAGACCTTGCCGATCTGCTTGAAATGGAAATAATGGAAGGACTGCCAGACCAGGGGGTGAAGGGTGTCCAAAAATTGACAGCCAGACTTGATTGTGTGGTCAAGCCCACCAACACTATCATGTTAACGTTTGGCACCCCATTCTCCCTGCCTTTATGAAGGCCGGCTACGTCCGGATCGTTGACGATCCATTTATCCCAAACCCACTACGACACTTTAAGTGCCAGCGATTTGGTTTCCACCAGGACTCGCTCAGTCGGGTTGCCCGCTGCGGATGATGCAAACGTGCTAACCATACTGCTGATGGCTGCCGCAACACCCCTAAATGTGCTAACTGCGCTGACTCTAACCCAATTTTCTCTCGGGACTATCCCAAGTGGCAGCACGGGAGGGAGATCCAGAGGGTGAAAGTCACCAAGGGGATACCCTTCCCAAAGGGGAGACGACTTGTGGAGGTTTTGTATTCTTTGTAGTCAAGTGGGCCAAGTCTGTGGCGTGCCATACTTGCGCCACTTGGCTGAAGGGTGGCAAGCCGAAAACAGCTGCCAAGTCAGTTTCTTCTGTTGTCCAGATGACTTCTGGAGAGACACTCAGGAAGGCGTCAATACCACTTGAGTCATCTCGGCTGCTAACTAAGGCGCCGAAGAAGTCGTGAAAATGTACAAGACATGGGAGATGGTGCAGATAGATGGATGGATGCAGTTTAAGGGCCCATCAGCCTTGTAGGCTATGTAAGGCCACAACGTTGATACATACACCTATTGTTATCAATGCATAAAAATACTTCACGATAGTGGATTCTAGTACGATTCACTAAATAATCATATAAAATGTATGAGATAGATTCTAGTTCCACTGCCCGTCAGCTCGCGTGGGCTATATAGAACCTCCAATGACGAAAATTCACATGAACCGCCAGAGCAAAATTCACTTCGCCATGTCCCCAGTCACTTACAAAGTCCTTAGGGGTGTGAAGTCCATACACGACTACAGTGTAATGCAATGAAATAAAACTTGTGAATTAGAAGATTACCCCTAGAAGAGATATATGGATAAATATAAAAAACAATAAAGACATAGTATGACTCAACGAAGAGGATAAAACTCAGAATCTTTTTAAAAAGTTATCACAGCAAGAGGATCTTAAAAAATTTCTGATGACTGCCAGACCTACCCCGTACATGACCAAGTCGGGGACACTCCACCAGAACGTGCTGCATTGTGAGCCTGCACTGGCAAATGACCACGGCACTCCGCTGGAGGCTTTGACCGCAACAAATAGGAGTGGGTCGAGACAGAATGGCCTATCCGGGAACAGCAGAGCACAAGTTCCTTACTTATGGTAAGCGATATGGGGGTGAGTCGCTCACCTCACAAAAATGTAATATCATGGAGTTTGTTATGCGTCCTGCTGTCCCAGTCGGTCTGACATAGATTAGAAATATATTTCGTAAAACGAGGGCACCAGGTTACCCGCCGAAATTCTGCCCGGGAATGGAAGAAGGGAGAGAACAGAATTGGCAGCCTGATCTGCCCTCTTGTTCCCCGGGATGCCCATATGGCTAGGACCCCAGCAAAAGGTGACTTCAGTACCCCCACGTTGTAGCTGACAGAGATGGTAAAATATACCAAACAAACAAGGATGGGAAATCTCTACCCCGCAGAGCCTGTAAAGCCTAAAAAGAGTCAGAGACCACAAGGGCTCATGGCAGGGAGATTGTTGTTGTTGTTGCTTAACAGGTTCGGGATATTCTGGTTGACTCTTGCAGTCTGTTTGCACAAGACGATGTCACTTGCGCCTTGCTACTCGTCAGATTCCATCGCACTCTTGCTACGCACTGAGAAACGCGACGGGGCGTTTGGATACTCTGACATCGTATAGTATAGTTGAAAATGATCGGATCGTGTTACCTCGTACCTGACTTGTAGACTGGGGTTCCCACATTTTGTTCACAGGATCACACACACCTCCTCCAAGCATAGTTGTCGCTGTGCATTGCTATTATGATCGGTGTTATATTGCAGTTGATAATTCAGGTCGATTTGCCTCCTAGAGACCTCGACACAGTTGATGTGGGTTTTTCAACTAGCCTCAAGTTTGTTCTTTCTATGCCAAATGTATCTTGTGTGAATTGCCTTATTTTAGTTGCCTTATATTACGTGTTGCGTTTCGAGTTTGTAACCCATTCTATAATGAGCTGGACTCCTGACCGAGGCGTCAGTACCGTGCTGTCGTATCTGTGTCCATCACATGTATGAAACGTATCTACTGTGAGGCAATTGAAGCTTCTGTTTCTTGTCCGAAGTCGTTTAGCTTATTTGGATGGGTTGTGTCGGCTAAATTGTGCCATCTATTGGTGGGTGGAAACTCCGTCGCCATGTGGTTCGGATGTATTTGTCCTTGCTCAACTCGATGTCGAGTAAAGGTGGCTGCTTTTGGTGTTATTATTAAGATAGTAAGTGTTTTGATTATTTTGTTTGTATGTAACCCTGTTTTGTCTATGGGCCTGAGGCCTCGACAAATAAAGTTTCAAAGTTTCAAAGTTTCTCTCTCTCTCTCTCTCTCTCTCTCTCTCTCTCTCTCTCTCGTGCTGCCACTTGGGACAATCCCGAGAGAAAGATGGGTGCGAGCCAGAGCAGTTGGCACATGTACGGGTTTAGCGGCAGCCATCATCAGTATGGTCAGCACTTCCGCATCGTCCGCAGCGGGCAACGCGACTGCGCGAGTCCTGGTAATGGCCAAACTGCTGATATATCAAACACAGGAATGGGTTGGGGATAAAGGGATCCACAGTTATCCGGAGGTAGCCGGCCTTCACGAAGGCAGGGAGAGTGGGGGTGCCAAACGTTAACATGATAGTGTTGGTGGGTTTGACCACACCATCACGTCTGGCTGTCAATTATTGGACACCCTTCACCCCCTGGTCCGACAGTTCTTCCAATATTTCCACTTCAGGCAGATCGGCAAGGTCTCGGCAGCGAATAATATATACCTCTGCATTAATTTAGGCTCGTGTGAGGCTCGACTTTGACCGAAATGTTGGCAAGAGTTGATGTCATCAATAAATTGCTAGCGTGGAACTTTTTTGTGATATTCACAGGAAGATCATCACTCCTGAGCTTCTTCCCCGGCTTTGGCTCGTCCCTTGTATTGCTTTGGCGATGACAAATGGATAGACCTTGCTCAGTGGGTTTTGTGACAGCGAGATCTTACTAGCAAAAGTCGTGACCAGCTGTCATCATCGAAAGGAGGATCAGAGTCTGAGAGGTTGTCCGAACTGGAGAAGAACTACGTATGTCTTTTGAAAGGGTGGTTTTTTCGTTTTGTAGTTTTCATGATTTAAGAATGAAGTTCATCCCCAGCTTTCCCCACCACCCCACAGAACCCAATATGGGGACACGGTCTGCGCGGATGACCAGCGCGTCGTCATGCCAGGGCTATGCCGATTATATACTCATGTAAAGTGTCGCTCTCCCACCGTTTTACAATACACGTCTAACCCATGAGCCGCCGCCTTCGAAGTCACCAGTTAACACAACTAGACCAAACAAGTTACCAATAGAGAAGGGGAGGGAGAAGGAGGGGCCTGAACCCTACAAAGAATGGTAACACCTCAGGCTGACGAGATCAGCCAATTGGTCAGACCGGGTCCATCTGACCACCCGTCTAGGGGAAGTCTGGGTCAAAGAGGTGTGTTGGGTCTACTGCTACCGCAACAGCAGCTCCCCTCAACCACCAGGATCCCTTCCTCCCCCGACACGGGTCGCAGCACACGGCCAACACGCTGCCCCACTATGCAGGGGACACGTTTGCCAGGGTCTCAGTTGGTCAAGGAGAGGCGAGTCCAGGCGGAGTCACCTCTGTCTCCCCACTACCGCAGAGAGGTCGGAATTGGATTTTGAGGGACGGTATTGGTTTGGGGGGTAGGAGGCGCTCACAACAGTCCCATTGATGGTGTGTGGACTCAGTGTCCACATTGGAAGACATGGAAGACGTATCCATGTCCTATGTCAAAGCTCAAGTATGATCTGGATATGTGTGTAGGATGGATGGATGGATGATGGAGTTTTACGGCCTATCACCCTTTGAAGGCTATGTAAGGCCATTTTTCGTGAAAACCTATAAAAGTAAGAGTAAAATCAGTCAAGTTACGATGTCCCTATTTATTCGCCTCTTACGAATCGCGTAGGGAGACGCGGTGGGTCTAGTCTTGTAACCTCCATCCCACAGGGGGATATCATGTAGGATTTAAGTTACGTCTGCTTGACAACTAACCTTAATGTAAATATGTTAGAACGAGATAACTCGCGCGATATCAAATAGGATCAACTCTTGTGTGCTGGATGTTTAGACGAGTGACGTTGTGAAAAGCGTTCGTCTGTTGTCGCTTCCTCACAGCTGGATGGATGGATAAGATTGTATGGCTTATCAGCCTGTGTAGGCTATTACGCACAATAATCACTAGAACAGTTTTGAGTAAACGTATATGAAGTCACAATGTCCCTATTTATTCGCCTCTCACAAATCGCGTACGGAGACATAGTGGGTCTCCTCTGACCCCCAACCCACAAGGGGTTGGTTTAAGGTGAACAGCACACCCGTCCACCCACTTCAGGTGAGGAGGTTGAAACTATGCAGCGCCTCAGCGCTGCATTCTTGCCACCATAGGAGTTTCTACTGTTCTTCACAGCCACCGTGTGGCAACTCCCGTCTTCGTCACCTCCATACATCACTATTGAACACATTTGTGACTTTTTTCAACACACGGGGCTCGGCTGCTAGACAATGCAGGATGGATGGATGGATTATTACGGCTTATCAGCTATAGTAGCCTATGTAAGGCCATTGAGCATGAACATCACTAGGAAAAAAGTTTAGAGTAAGCGCAAAACAAGTCACGATGTCCCTAGATATTCATCTCTTACGAATCGCGTAGGGAGACCCAGTGGGTCTATTCTGACCCACAGCCCACAGGGGGACTTTCTCGTGCTGCTACTCATGCGTGAGGATATTTCATGCATATGAGGAAGAAACACGTGCTTTGCAAAAAGCTGATTCTCGGATTTTGAAGAGATTTGGATTTCAGGTTTGGTGTGGAGATTAGTTTTGTCCACTACTGTCGCACTGACATGGTCACACTGGGTCGCCCTAGGTGAGACCAAGTAAGAGCTTTCTTATCAAACTTCGCGTACATTGATTGAAGACGAGTAGGGTTTGCTTGTTCATTGGTGGACCTACCCTGCCGTCTGGCTTTTTGTGTGAGTGACAACACTGTCTTTGCCACCTTTTTTCTGCAGAATGTCACATTTAAGTATTCTTGTCAGATCCCGTATTCAAAAGACATGTGAGATGCAGAAATTTCGGGCAGATCTGTCTACTGGAAGTTTTGGTCCCCTTTGTAATAGGCAAAATATGGATTCGCTACCTGAATTTGCCAAAACTTTAGCCAGCCTCTTTTCCTGACATTTTTCCTCCAAAAACTGTACTCCATTTTTCAGGAGGAATAGGAAAATACAGGCAAGAGATCAGCTCAGGTTGGAGTCTCAACGTTTAGAAAATCATTACAAACCCTTTTTACTTCTTGAGCTCCCTGACTCTCCTAAAAATGTCCATGACACATCCCCATGAAAGGAGGGCATTTGTTTCCATTTGATGAAAAATCTACTACAGTCAACCCCCAAGCTTTTATTAGACATTAAAAATATTTTTGTAAAAATATTTTCAGGATCTTTCCTGCAAAAGTGTCCTTAAAACAGGGAAGGATCCCTGCGACCCCATATACTATTGATGTGTTTCGTGATGTTGCATCCGTAAGACTCTATACTAGATTGTTCATTACTGTCTCGCCTGTCTTCTGGATGAGCGTGGAGCCTTTTGCAACGTCCAGTGCAGGTTCCAAAAATAAAGTAGCTCAGCTATTCATCTCATCCAACTTGATATTTTGTCAGTGATTCATTTTAAAGAAGGGAGCTCTTTTTTAATCGAGAGAGGGCCTGCTATACAATGTGGATATGTAACATTTTATCATATATCCATGCTGTGACCTTATGAGGTCAGCTTTCCCCTTTTCCTAAAGAGTTTATTTTATAATAGAATTGTTACTGTTACAAATGAAAATTAATTTTCTGAAAGTTTTCTAAAATAAATGGGCATCCCTCATAGAAGTGCTTGAAGTGATACTCTTTTTAGCATTAAACCATATTGCAAATTGTCTTACTCATAGAATTGAACTTTTGTCGTATCAAGATTACTTTCTAATCATTCATCATTCAAAGGAAATGATTAATTCTGAAAGACAGCTTAAATTGGATTTATATAAAATAGTGGGACAATTCATGAAAATCAAAGACAACAGTGATCTATTTGTGTCATTTCCAAGGCAAACATCCAGATCCTCAGCTTCGGCTAAATGGAGCTCCTCTTCCTGTTGTCGAGTACACCAAATTTCTTGGCAATGTCTTCGAGAGGAAGTTGATTTTCATCTCTGACATAAACTATATCTAAAATAGATGTTTAAAAGCTCTAAATCTTCAAAAGGTGGTCTCTGCGTGTAATATTGGGTGGATGCGGTAAGATGATTTTAACACGCTTCATAAATATATTTACAGAGCTCTTGTTTGATCAGAAGTTGAATTTAGTTGTTTCATGTATGGGTCAGAATGCAAGTCTAACACGCTGATAAAAAACCCGACACACCAACAAGGTTTCAAGCTGTGCATCAGGACTTTTGGCATCTCTCCAGTGATGAGTTTGTATGGAGAGCATCGAGCGTCAGCTTTCTCTTTATGCATGGTAAGCTGGTCTTAATGTTTGTTTTAAAGTTCTCTAGAAATTTAGAAATCCTTCTTCTAATGGCATTTTCCAGCAAAGATGTTAACAGTTGTATGAGGTGAAAACCTTTTTTATCCCTCTTTTAGGGGAACGAGTAGTAGAGATCTTTCTTTCGGCAATTTAGGCTGCGTAAAATGTTTTAACAACAATAATTTCCATTTCCATCATGACTCTTCCCCGATTCTACGGTTTTACATAATGTCACATTAAACCAGTTTGAGTAGCTGGAAACTCCCTACGGAGCGAAGCAGCAGACGGTCTTCAGAGGAAGAGCCCCCGTCGCCGAGTGTTTGGGCAATTAGTCTAATTATATCTAAGTCGTTATCTAATTATCTAAGTCCAGAATATAAACCATGTTATACACACTAAAACAGAATGGTAATGATAATTCAAATCGAATCATAGTATTCATTTGCATCTATATACAAATAGTGTTATAGGCTGTGACCGTGTAAAGGCAGCTGCTGTCTCCACGACACCCTTTACATAGTTTTCTTTTGTCAGATGAAGCTTTTGATTGCTTTATATAGTTTCTCACAATAAAAGCAGCCCTTGGCATTGCCAAGGAGCCAGGAATGTAGAGAGCCCTAGTATTATCTGACTCCCTCTCATCGTTGCAGGCTATGTGGGTTTAACATATGCCTCATCCATTCTTATTTGACATTTCTAACAATATGTGTATTTTTGTGTAGTTGAGTAATGAGGTCCTCCTTTGCTGGGTTCCTAGCCTTGTGAGCATTCAAGAAAACGAAAGAGCAAATCAAGCTGCCAAGGCTATTCTCTCCCTTGCTCCTCTCTCTTTTCCCTGGCATGATCCCAGTGGAGAACCTGGTACCCTACGTTTAAAAATCTATTGTGAAAAAAATCAGGTCAAATGATATGAGAGACTACACAACAAACGTTATTAAGTTATCAGTTCGTGGGGTTTTTAAATAAACACCTCCCTTTTAATTACCAGAAAAAAGTACACTCTACTGATCCCATATTAGCCATTCAATCCTGAGCCACCAGTATTTGTTGCAGTCGGTCTCCACCAGAGTTCCATGCCTGCCAATGCCAATGCCATGCCGCTCGTTCTGGTGGAGTCACCCCAGCTTGAGCAGTTCAGTGGGTCAGTCACAAATGTATAAGACCCCTAAGCTGTATCAAATTTTTAAAATTCTAATTCTTATTGTCAACTTTAAATGGTTTCTCGTGTATTTACTTTAATCCATGTTTTGTTCCTAACCTCGTTTGAGGTGATTCTTTAATGTGAGCTTTCTTTTACATTTCAAAGGTTTGAATACTTTATAAAATGTTTATAAGTTGAGGCTCTAGACAGCCTTCAAGACTGATAGGTCCTTATTCTTTAAACACCCTTCCATCTTCTCCTAGTTTATGTACAGCTCCAAAGGCATCCCAAACCAGAGAAAAGTCGTTCACAGACCTCTAGCCACAGACATGGCTTTCTGGTTTCAGAGAGGGCAAGTTTCGAGCTACTTGGTGAAGTAGTCCACAGCCACCGGGAATGTATTGTCTTTCAGACTCAGTCTCCGGGACTGAACCCAGTATGTTGACAGCTATGCTCTCTTGCAGTGCTCCTGTCCAATAATCTAGGCGTAGCCATGACAATGTCGACTGTATCCTGTCTGCAAGGCACATCTGTCACATTGTAGGCACTCGTCATCCACGGCCATGCATCGATCGACCCAGTAATGCCACTTGCAGACCTGCTGGTGGGTTTCAATTCATCCAAACTGACCAACTGCTTGTTTGTCTTGCCACTGCTTCCGCATTTTCCCCCCTGCAAGACCTCCCCTTGTGTTTTAGGCATAATAATAGACCCATAGCGCCTCCTTACTTCATTCGTTAAAGAGGATTAACAAGGGAAATCGAGTCAATTTGCTTTTACTCTGTCAAGCTCCAGTGCTTTTTTAAAAGTCAATGTCCTTCGATTGCCGTTAAAGGTTAATAGTTCACAATGCTTCATTAATCCACTCATTCATTCATTTATCAATTCATTCATTCATTTATCAATTCGTTCATTCATTATTCATTAATGCATAGCCTTCTGCAGAACCATAAGAATGCAATGGTTGTCTTCCTTCTCATTCACCCACTTCAAGTACCAGGCGTCATTCTTCAGCAGCAGCGGTTACTGGTGGCAACATCCCTCCAGACTGACTGGAGCCTCGATTCAGTATAAGAGGGGCTGTAGGTCAGGGTCAGTTGCTGTGCAACAGCCAGTAATGTTCCGTGGATGATGATGTCTTTCAAAGCATTTAAAAATGGTTCCAAAGGCGTCGGGCTTCCTCATGTTGATTACATGAAAGTAGGCTAGGCAATTACATATAAGGCGAGAGTCCGTTAGCGTTGATAGGGCTCTTCCTGGGGCGGTGCAGGATCCTGAAGATATACACCTAAATGTTTAAAAGCTGTCTCGTTCTTTGGCTCTCTGAAGCTCTGAACTACATAAGCAAATGCAGGGGCGAGTGATAAACTCGAACCGTCGGCCATACAGGTATGGGCGAAACTGAGACAGCCATGACGACGGCAAACAGCTCCCGTTGTGTAACGCTGTATTCTTGGTGCAGATGCTCGAGGCAGGCATTTTGATTGCCGACGAACTCTCCACAATCCTGGATCTGAAACATCACTGCCCGGATCTAGTGATGCTAGGGTCCGTGTGGAGGTTGAGTGGTTTTTCTCGCTGCTGTAAGCTAGAAATGGTGAGTCTTTGATCCATCGATTCAATCCATGGAAGGTTTCTTTGCCTTTAAGAGTCCACTAGAAAGTTATTTCCGTCCCTTAAACTGATGTAGCACTGTGGCAATTAAAACAAACCTCTCGAAAAGGAGCAATAGCACTTGCAGAAACCAAGTAAACTGCTTACTTCCGTGATGTTTTTGTGTTTCGGCTTGTTCTTAGCAGGGTTGGCGTGAAGTGACCCAGAAAGGTGACCTCCCTCTAGTGCAGCCAGAAGTTCATATGAGTGGAGTTTGAGACCCACCTACTCAAGCCGTTGCAATACGGCATTCAGAAGGCGGATCTGCTAGCCAAGTGTTCACGCATAAATGATCACGTCATCCAGGTAGAAAAGCGCGTCCTTCTGCAGGAGGTCCATGAGAATAGTTGCCACGAGGCACTCAATGCTAGCTGGCGCTTTGCATGAGCAATACTAACTAACAGAGCATTGCCAAATCCTCTGTCCATGCAGAAGGCTGTTTGTTATCATCTGGTCTACTGCTTTGCTCTTTTTAGGTCCAGGTTGCTAAACAACTTGGCCTGCGACAGTGCATCCACTGTCAGGTCTATCCTTGGCAGGGGGTAGGATTCCTTCGTGACGTTCTGCATCCAATTATATTGTCAGCGTGACAAATAATGATCAGAGGCTGCTTGAGGGTTTGATGGTTGTTACAACCCCCTCAAAATCGAGACTGCTGCTATGTACGAATACAAAAACTGAACAATACTGTATTTGTGAATACCAATGAGTTGTTTTCGCTATGGTTACAAACTTAGTTATCAGACCAGATGCTCTAGAGTTTGGTTACAAACTCAGTTATCAGTGCCCAAGCTCTACAACGCACATACGTCCCCATCCCGCTGAAATTTCTATTTCATTATTGCAATAGAGCCCACGTTCTAAATGAAAACCCTCTACAGGGTTCTATGACTCATTAGAGTGACAAACTGAGGCCGCATGCCGTCTCTTATTGTAAAACATAACTAATAATGTTAATGCAGAACCCAAGGCACGATTCATCTTTATGTCATATCAAACTCAATTTTGTGAGTCTCCCACGGCGCCTCACTCTCGTAGATTTATGACCTTTGTACATGATATACAGCTAGGAGGTATGCATCATCATGGGATGGAATGAGTGGTGACGTATCCGCTCAGAGATCTTTGGGTCTCAGAGTGTCGCCTGCAGTGTGGAATCTGGTTTGGCAAAGAATGAATTGCTTTGCGTTCTTCCCCTTCCATAAGGTCACTTTCCTGCCTACAGATGACGTTTTTGAGCCTGAATATCTTACAAGACATCTCTGTAAAAAGAAGAGCGTCAAGCTCATTCATATCTTCTTTAAGAGAGTCAAGACATGTCGCTTCCTCATGAAAATGAGCCAGAGAATTCACTTCCCCATTAAGGCGAAACTTCAGTGTTTAAATGTTTGTATGCAATACTTTATTCCTGGCCTTGATGGCCTGTAAGAGCTTATTTGGATATTTCACTTCTTACTGGGGTGTTTCCTCTAGTGGCAGTCGGTAATGGATTTCTTCTCACTTTTCCTACATTTTATACTAGGCTTCTTTCTGCTCTTTTTGCTGATGAAATTCTTTTTCTTTTCTCACCCTCTAAGCCTCTTCCTGTTCTTACTCATCACGATGACGTTTTTTTTCTTCCTTTTATTGATCAAGGAGTATCCGCATCATTGTTGCTGCGTCTTCTGATGGTGAGTCCATCGCTTGAGCCTGTGCAGTCGATCTTGTCACTCACTTTTCACTGTCCATATATCACTCTTGCGACTGCTACAACTGTTTCGACTGCTTTCCAATTAGCAAATCAAAACTGTTTTGATAATCTTCTTTATAACGTCAACATATACATATTTCTCCCAGTTTGTTTTTCGTCCTCACTTGTTGTCATTTCACGGCACATCGAATCCACCTCCTCAGTCAGTGACTTACAAGACTGTGCTCTCACCTTCGGGCGTAATTGTTTACTTGCAAAAATCTGTTCTACAGGACTTTCACTCACTTAGAGAATTTTCTCTCTCGTTTGCACTTTCTTGTGATATTACTTGCCTCTTATAGTTTCCTGACATGCTTCTTGAGAGTCTGGGGAAATGTGCGGGAGACTAGCACAAACTAAATTGCTCCACTGATTGCTCCACTGACAGAGATAATAAGAGCACGTCACCAATGTCACGTACTGGAGTTTTTGTTTTTATGTGTGTCAAACAACTGAGAACAGATGTAAATGTATTTACTCCTTTTTAGAATGTAGCGTGTTCTTTCTCTGTTTACTATAAAATCCTATTTTACACACTCACATCATTCAGCTGCAATCAGACAAAGAAAAATAACAGTTGTTAATAATCTAATTATTTAATTATACAAAACATGAATTGTTGTAGTTCAATTAATCTCTGGCGATTTCAATCGCACTACCAAAACAGACAAATCTCTGGCGATTTCAATCGCACTACCAAAACAGACAAATCTCTGGCGATTTCAATCGCACTACCAAAACAGACAAATCTCTGGCGATTTCAATCGCACTACCAAAACAGACAAATCTCTTTCCAAGTTCAGAACAATATAATAATAATAAAATGAAACGTATTCACCTTGGTGGTGAGATCCTGCCGAGGATCTTCAGCTGTATCAATGTTCGTGTTGACAATCAACGTTTCATTGTCCATCTTAAAAATCCACTCCATCGTCATGTCTTTCTCCTTCTCCTCCTTCCGATGTAGTCGTCGTTCTCTGATGAGCTGAAGGTGCTGCCATCGTCCTTCTCCTCTTCTTCCTCTTCTTCTTCTTCTGCAGTCTTCTTCTTCTTCAATCATCTTCTTCATCTTGCAGTGGGTGTGCTGTCGTCTCCAATACGTCCGTCGCTTTCTGCGGTGATGGTGTAAAGGAGGAGGACACTAAAGCCTCTGGCGACAGGTCCAGCACTTCAGTGGGAGTGCTGTCGTCCCCAATACATCCGTCGCTTTCCGCGGTGATGGTGTAAAGGGGGAGGACACTAAAGCCTCTGGCGACAGTTCCAGCACTTCAATCGTCTTCTTCAATCGTCTTCTTCATCTTGCAGTGGGTGTGCTGTCGTCTCCAATACGTCCGTCGCTTTCTGCGGTGATGGTGTAAAGGAGGAGGACACTAAAGCCTCTGGCGACAGGTCCAGCACTTCAGTGGGAGTGCTGTCGTCCCCAATACATCCGTCGCTTTCCGCGGTGATGGTGTAAAGGGGGAGGACACTAAAGCCTCTGGCGACAGTTCCAGCACTTCAATCTTCTTCTTCATGCTGTCAGCTTCTTCTGCCATCCTCTTCTTCTTCATCTTTCTCTGCCTGTGGTCCAACGTCCTCGGCTTCCTCGAACCTTTCAAATCTCTCTCTTCATCTTCCTCTCTTTCTCTTCCTCTTCTTCAATTCTCGTCTTCCTCTTCTTAAATCGTCTTCTTCTTCTTCTTCCTCGTCTTCTTTCTCTTTCTTCTCCTCATCTTTCCGCCGCTGCTAGTTCAACTTGGTCAAATACGACCTCTCCCTCCAAATTCTCGTCCAAGTCTCTCTACTCGATCGAAAAACGTCATATCCAAAACCCCTTGACGTCACTCTCTCTACACTCGCCAAACTTATCCTTCAATGTACAAATTAATTCAACAACAATTATTTTAATTCAAAAAAATAATTGATTTTCCATTTGTCACACCTTCCCCTTACTTCAACAAACACTCCACATGCGTCTAGCACGAATCAGAACACGTGACAAGGATAACTCGATCGACATCATCTTGAGAGGTTTCCAAAACAGCGCAAATTTTCCAGCACTTTACAACAACATGTACTCTCACATACATGTTTTGGCTTCACGCATCTGTTTCGTTTAATTCTGTGTTTCACCCACGTTAGCAGTGTGAATGTATTCATACACGTGTGCGTGAGCGCGCATTTGCGTGTATGTGTATTCGGATCAGTGTATGTGGATTCGAGCGTATGATGATTACTACCTGGCTCGCAAAAGCAGTGCCGGCGAAATTTCTATTGAAAACGTGTTCACCTTAGTAGAGTATGTTTTGAATGTGTTATGCTGGAAAGAGCTAGCGTCAGACTGGAGAGTAGAGTAGGCCTACATCCACATATTGTGCCCCAGAAATTGGGTCAATAGAGCGAGTTTATTCTTAGGAGAAAACTCCAGACCGAACGGAATCGTGCTGCCTTCCCAAAGAACACTTCCCCCCTCGCCCCCCCCCTTTTCTCCTGCTATCGTATTTCTGGTGTAGTCAGGGCACAAGACCATGAAAGGAGAAGTGGGGCGGTCTGTGTCTAAGAAGACAGGAATCTCAGTAATTTGGGAGGTAAAATAAGAGAGAGGCAGAGGAGAGAGAGCGGAGCGGAGAGAGCTGAGGACTGTCTAATGCTGAATAAAGAATAAGAATTCACAAGACTGAAGTTTTTATATCTCAATCCAAGAAATATCAAGATCTACGAGTCAGAACACCCTCGAATCATACAAGGAACGAGAAGGTATTTATTAGAGAGAGAGAGAAAAGCAACTCGTAACAAATGGTGGAGACGCATAACAAATGTGAAGGCCTAAACGCGTGTTTACTCCCTTGATCTATCTACTTTTATTGAAGTCACTTTTATTTGTTTCTCTTGTACATGTATGTTTACCTCTTGCGCCTGATGTCTTTTTAATTGGAAAAAAGTCACTCAGTTGCATACAGTTTTGTATATCTCCATTTTAACATATCTGTGCACGCACCAAAGATAAAGAACTATAAATTACTTTGTGTGATATATAAAGACAGATAACATACATACAAACAGACATACACAGGGACAGACAGACAGAAGGACAGAAATAAACAAAAAGAGAGCCCAAAAAGATAGAAACAACAAGACACGAATAAAAAACAACACAGAGATGGACAAAAACCAAAGAAAAACACAAAAACCCAACACCGAGATAGAAAACCAGTCACTCAGACAAAGACAGAGAGTAGCCTAGACAGATACAGACACACAGACACAAATCAAAGACAAACACAGACATGCAAACACACAGACGGAGAGAAAAAACACACGCACAAAGACACACACAAACACTGACACACAGACAAACACGACATATACTGACGTACAAACACACAAACACAGACACAGATAATCGCAGACACACAAAGACACTGACACTGACGCAGACTGCTAAATAATACAAGCCTATACAAACATTTTGAGTGAACGCGTACGCATGCGCACACGCGTGAGCACGTACACGCACACACACACAAGCACACGCACGCACATACACACACACATGTACACACACGCGCATACACACACACTCACGAGCACGCACGCACGCACACACACGCACACACACACACATACACAAACACGCATGCACACACACACACACACACACACACACACACACACACACACACACACTTTTATGTTCTATAGGATTTAATATTGTTGTTTAGTTGAATTTTCAAACCTTGCATATCGCGGTCACTGACAGCCAAACCAAATATCGAGTATTGACGATCTTGGGTCAAGCCACGACGGGAATCAAGGATTTTAGTCTGAAGAAGCTAAGAAAGAACTAAATCTATAGGTAAAAACTACTTGAGACGTATACATTTTTGACAACACATTTTTGGTCATTAGGGTATGTCAGATGAACTGTGAAGATGCAGAGCCTGAAAAAGCAGACTGAACTTACCACAATGGAGAGATTTGCAGGCGGGACTCCAGGACTGAGACCAGAGCAGGTGAGGGAGGCAGGGCTGGTGGCACGTCCAGAGTCACACGTGCTGCCATACGTCAGGGGACCAGTGGGCAGGGCTGGAATAAGCACATTGTATATATATATATTATTTGATTATCAGTATTCATTGAAAAAGCTATTTATTAGCATAAAATCAAAACAAAACACCGGTTCCAAATTATTTCGTTTGTTCGCCTATTAGCATTCGTGACAGAAAATTCATTTCTTGCTAGAATAACCAAAAACTACAGTTTCATTTGGTCCATAATGGTGACTTAGGTCTACATTTGAACAAATGTAATGTAATTTGATCATGATGTGTGGGCAGCTTCTCCTTTCTCCTTTTCCTCCCTCCTCTTCCACCTCTTCGTCCTCGTCCTCGTCCTCCTCGTCCTCGTCCTCCTCCTCCTTCTCCTCCTCCTCCTCCTCCACCTCCTCCTCCTCCTCCTCCTCCTCCTCCTCCTCCTCCTCCTCCTCCTACTACTACTACTACTACTACTACTACTACTACTACCACTACTACTACTGTACTCTCATTCTACTCCCTGATATCCTTCTACGCCTCCTAATCCTCTTCATCCTTTTCCAGCTCCAGAAGTATTTTAAATCTATCTTTATCATTTGGAATCTGGCTTACTGGAAAATATAATCTGTGCTGCAAAATTTACACCTCAAGAGAGCCACACGAATTTCCATTAACGTTCTGTATCGCCTTCATTATAATATTTTAATCTGGGGATTATTAACCAGTGGACGTGGCCCTAAGATGAGAAAAATCGGGGTACTCTCCTTTCGCCTATCTTTTATGTTACATCATACTTTTTCTCAATAATTATTAAGAGAAAAGCAATATCACACTGGTCTTCAAATGCACTCTCAAACGATATCTTCCCATCCAACCCCAGAACAGCTTTGAGGGAGGGAGGACTGATTGCTCACTGTTTTTTCTTTGCAATGCGCCCTCTTCTATTTCTAACTTTGCCTAATTTTACATTCCAAAAGCATGTCTTTCATGGATATGGCCTTCTGCCTTCTTCCTTAAGACTGTTCTGGCATTAACCGTGTGCTTGCTCTGACATGACTGAGCCATTTTAAGACAACAAAGTCAATTTCTGAACTATTTAAAACGAGTTTTCTATTCAAGCACGTAAACAACCTACTTGCTGTTTATCACTATAGAATTGCTTTTCTGCTAATTTCAAATGAATAAAATTTAATGTTTGGTGTCTTTGGAGAGGTAGTTTCAGTACATTTTAGGATTTCAAGCCTTCTCTACTATAATGGCTGTTCTTTGTCCCGTCATATCCATAACAGAGTTGGACTTTGCAATCGATAAAGTGAGAGGGTGAGGACAAATGTTTTTAGAAGATGTAGCAAGCAAGTTGATATTATTAGAATGCAAATGAGTTGTGATCAGTGATATCAGTGGAAATCTGAAACGCTGTGTCTTGGACTTAAAGTGGCAGGGAAATAATGTCGTAAAAATAAAGGATTCTGGACAGGGAAAAGAATGTTGGGCTCAAAGAACATGATATCCTCAAGAGCTGCAAACTAAACAACATCTACTGTATTACATAAACTGTTCCTGTTCTTGCTCTTCGATTTCGTAGGCGCTGATATGCTATTTTGCGAAAAAAGACAAAGAATAAAATACAGAAAATCTGGTTAAACTTAAAGCCTAACAATAAACATTTCATGAACAAGGAATCATCTTTCTCCCCTAGACTTGGTTAATATTGTGTAGTACATGAATTAGTGCGAAAAGTGCATCCGAGGACCATCACTGCAATCCAACGTTTGCATTTTGACCATATCCTACTAATTTTTCGCTAAATGGCTCGGCCTACATTTCGCCAGTATTGCTGAGTGTATTCAGCCTCACTTTGTCCTGAATTATTGGTTTCATAAAATATTTTCGAGTGCATTCGTAGGTGGTGCACATTAGGTATGCCTATTGGCAAAACTATTGACAATAAGTGAAAAGGTATTAATACCAAATAATATCAGCAGTCATCTGAATGCATACACCACATGTTGCAGAGACCATTCAAATTGCTATAAAATTTCGTCTGCAACATGTGGAGAACCATGCAAAATCCTGCACGTTAATTGCAGCTCAAGAAGAAATTATATTGGATAAAAATGGTAGACTGTGTTGAACATTTGATTATAGAATACCTTTAGGGGGTAGTGAACGACAACGAAATGCTAGAAAAAGACAAGCATAATATCAAGAATGATTGTTGCCTCTCCAAGTGTCTATCTATTCTAGGCACAGAGCACAGGAATGCCTTTGAAATAAATAAAAAAATTTACTTTTACACTTCATTAGGTAGGTTTACTCATGTCCTGCACCAAGTTACACACAGAAAGAGGGCGAATGAAGCACTATTCATTTATCCAAAATCATGCACTGAGCCGGAAAAAGGCCTCACTACTCAACACTCATGTGCCAGTAACGAAGATGGGTATAGCATGGAAGAAAATGCAAAAGGATCTTAGTAAGAAAGCATAGCCTCGAAGACCTTGTTCTTAGATGAAGGTACTAAACTCGTCTTGAGCTTGGTTTTCATAACATATGATACTTTTTAGAAGCTATTGTGTTCCTGGGCCAAACAGCTTCTGAGATCGAGGTGTCCACAGCTTGCTGACCAGAGAGATCACCACTAATCAGCAAATTTCATCCGATTATTACAACACTCACATTCGTGTGAATAGTACTAGTAGTTGCAGCAAGAGCAGTAATAATCAAAATAATAATATCTATAATAATGATGAAGACAATAACCATCATCATCATCATCATCATCATCATCATCATCATCATCATCATCATCATCATCATCATCATCATTTCGTCCCTGGTGTCCAAATGTCTTGCAAGAGAGGTTGCCACTTGTATGCTCAAGGATTCCACAATCACCTGCACAGGCTGAGGTGGCCGCTTTCTCGATTTAGCGCTGTTTGTCAAGTCCGCGGGTCACAGATCTCTTCGAGTTTTGGATCATTGTTTTCGTCTTGTTCACGTCGTATTTTTGGAATTTTCTTTACAGGTTTTTTTTACTATCGCGGGAATTCGATTGCTGTTTTGTTTGTTCTTTGGATATTATATTTTGTCCTTAACGTTCGGGTGCTCACTACCCAAAGCAGAGCGACTGAGAACACTGTCACCTGACAAGTGCGGGTTGCATCGTGCCACAGCACGCAACATTTCTATCCCTACAATCGCGACAAACGTTTGGAAGATAATGTCGGCCGCAGACAGAAATGCCACTCTCCGAAATTATGTTTCCTTCTGAATGAACTGGGAGTGCATTCACGTCGACGAACTTGTATTAGAAGATATGTGCGAAAGCATTGCTACCGAGCTGATGGTGAAGCGAGGTCAAGAAAAATACCTGTCGTCATCACCCACAAGATCAATCGTTCCACGAATGAATATGAAGCAAGAGAGTTTGAAAGCAAGTGTAAAACCGATAACATCATCATGATCGCACGATACTTTTTTAACAATAATCAATCAAAAAATGTTCGTATCATGCACTTAAACATCCAGTCAATAAAGAATAAAACCATTGACGTCTATGAAGAAATCATATAAGGAAACTATGACTTTTTAAACGGAAATTTAGATTAAGAAAACTGGTGATGAGGCTCTCATGACTTTTTCCGTTTTTCGTACTCTGACTTGGAACTCCCTTGCTCTTATAATTAGACATACATATACTTACGACACTTTCAAGACAGCACTCAAGACGCATGTTTTCAGAACCTAACTTTCTTACTTTTCACTTTCCTTTTTGCCAATGAGCTCCTGAGACATGGTGCAGAGTAAAATGCAGAAGGCGTGTGTTAATCGCTGCCTCAAGCGTTCATGCTGTGTGTGTGTATGTGTCTGTGTGTGTGTGTGTTTGTGTGCATATGCGTGTGTGTGTGTGTGTGTGTGTGTGTGTGTGTGTGTGTGTGTGTGTGTGTGCGTGCGTAGATAGCTGGACGTAACCTTGTTTTTTTTAACTCTGTAACTAATTCCATTTTTGTCCCAATCCTTCCCCAGCATTGGGTGCCGCATTGCTCCTTTAACTCCCTGGTGACACACACAAGCTTCGTTAAGCCGATGCTTAATTAGAGGTCGTTAATGCCGCAAGCTGCGTCCAGACACAAACTTAGGCGATGTGACATCTATTTCAGGCCCCGCTCGCAGCACTGTTATGACAGGCCGAGATTAGTATACCACGCCCGGTGCTTCTCCTTATACAGTATTTCTTCTCCAGTTCGCATGCAAAACGCTCATTTGAAAAATTACACATACAGAAAATCGTAACAAAACAACAGTATTCATTTTGAAGTAGTGGCGAAAGTGTTTGCTGTGATCACGCGAACGAAGTAAATGCTCTTCTTTGAAGAAGTCGAGAACGTGTTTTAAGACCAAACAAATTCGGTCATGTGACATCTATTCAAAGTCTCCGAGAGCGGCGTAATGACAAAACATATGTCTAAACAAAAAGTGTTCGTCGACGCTTTCATTGGTTGATATTGATTCATCTGATGACATTTTCGCGCCGAAAGTTTGTTGCGTCATGCTGAATGGAAAATCGTCTGTTGATATCAACAGACCTGGGAAACCTCGGTGACATACTTTTTTAATGCGCATTAAAAAAGTATGTCACCGAGGTTTCCCAGGTCTGTTGATATCAACAGACGATTTTCCAGATATACATCGGGGAACATTTTTTGTGACAAAAAAAGTGTGTCCAAATATAGAACGTTCGTAGGTCTACCGACAGATCGGGAAATTTCCAATCAATTGGAATAAGAAACGTTCGTGTCACGACAAAAAATGGTCGACTCACGGGTGAGTGTATGCAGCATAAACCCTGGGAGATTTGGCATCTCCCCTCCCCCCTCCCCCCCCCCCCCCCCCCCCCCCCCATCCCCCTCTCTTTCCATTTCTCCTCCCCAATGCCCTCTGTCAATGTTAGATGACGGTTTTTTGTCATTACAGTTCCTCGCCTTTCCCCACCCTTCCCTATCCACCGATTTCCTAGGGAGTGGGAAGCGGGGGATGGGCTAAGGGTGTAGGGAAGGGAAAGGGGGAAGGCGAGTGGAGAAGATATTTGAAATCCTCCCCTCCCCTTTCCCCCACATTCCTCTCCTTCCCCGCTCCCATTCTCTCTCTCTCTCTCTCTCTCTCTCTTTCTCTGTCACACATACACACACACACACACACACACACACACATTACCCCCGGGGAGAGGATGGGTGGGAGGGGCTCATTGTATACATTTTACACCACACACACTACCACCACCAACAACAACAACAACAACAACAACCGCAATCCCACATACAGGCACTCAGAAACGCACACTACACTTTCTCCCGTCTATCTGCCCCCTATCTCTTGCCTTCCCCCACCCACCACCCCATCCCCTTTCCTCATGGGTCACTCCTGCATTTTTGCTAGTCCAATGCCACTCTAGCCCATCATCTGTCTTCTGACGCTGTAGTGTTCTTGTTCATAAGTGAAAAACTCGTCCGGTAAGGCAGCGATACTTCTCCACCTACCACCCTACCCATCGAGCCTCTAAGCGAGTTACACACACCACACACACACACACACACAGACACACGCGCGCGCGCACGCACGCGCGCGCACGCACGCACACATAAACACACAGCACAAAGCTTCAGATACAAGATTCCAACCAGAAAGAACAGAAAACAGGCCACAAGGTCTCCTCCAGTAGCGGCTGCTGTGAGAGGCCAACACTTGAATACTTACAAAATGCACAAAAGATAGCTACAAAGGCAAAGCTGTCCATATCTTGTATTGATTTTGGTTCTGTTTTAAGGAATTGCTTTTTCAACTCATCTATTCTTCATGTAAAAGTGACTGAAGCATTTCCCCACCGCACACCTACATCCTGTCATGGGTATGTTTGAAATGAATGCTGACAGGCTATGTAGAACGTATTTCAAGATTTTAAAATGGAATTTCCATTCACAACGCAACATTACTGATGTGCTTTGTTTTTTCTTATCTCAGTATTGTTTCCCAAGGTATAAAGAGTACTGATATTTAATGTGTGCTCTTGACTACCGACCTACAACCTATGTAGTTTGTGAGGGGGAAAATCAACAAACATATGTAAAGAGTTACATGCTGAAAAGAAATTCACCAACATGTTCATGTTGTATTATCTTACTGGGAGTCACTTTGTTCAAATGTATACAATACATATTTAGTGCTGGGAAAAGGAACATTTGAACGCTGGCTAACAGTAACATAATTAAGGAGATATAATCATATTCATTTGACAAAATTGGTCGCATAGTGGTCAGTTTGGATAGGTTGCAAAGTCAAGTCGACATTTTGTCAACATATTATTTTTGTTATGTGTTTGCATATGTGTCTCATAATGTGTGCGTGTTGTTTTCTGGTCACAAGAAAATACTTTGATAATGTGCTCCTTTCATTATTATTTCTTTTGTGTATACATGTGTATTACAATTGGCATAGTTTAGTTAACAAGGTATGTATTAGGATGTTGAGAATTAATTCAGGATCTCATTTCAGCAATCATTCCAAAATTACTTCATTGCCCAACATTTTGATATAGCCTGTGTAGAATGTTGCTTCCCATGCATAGTGATGTTAAAATGTGTTTAGCATTCGCTGCAAAAGTGCATTCGATACTTGGTATCAGAGTCTTGCACTTGCTGCGAAGAATAGTTGACCCGTTATGTATAATGATGTTGAAGATTTCTACAGAAACAACACTAAAGAAGCCATTTATGCCTTACTTCCATGTCCCATGTAGAGTTTGATGTACAAATGAATTGGAATGTAGAGACTTTGTTTAGTCTCTGATGCAAGAATGCAATCACTAGCTGTTTTCATTTTCTCCTTACTGGTGTGAAATATTGTTGATTTATTTGGTAGTTATGTACTATGATGTCGCAACTTTGTATAATATTCATGCATGCTACAAGTATACAGTATATAGCTGTCTTCTTAGTCCCACACATGTTCACTTAGAGTGCTGGGCATTTGACTAGGAAAGTGTCATGATTTTAAGAATTTGGGTAGCTTTTCTTGGGTCACATCATCAACGCCTTTGGAGTGCATGCTGATCCTGTCAAGGTTGATGCCATCCAAAAGTATCCACCCCCCTCCTCAGTCACAGAATTTAAGAGATTCATGGGCATGGTGAACCAGCATGGCAAGTTCCTACCCATTCTGGCACAGATAAACACGTACTCCACTACGTCAGGTTCGACGCAGAAACGCAGCATGGATGTGGGAGAAAGAACAGAAAGGGCATTCGTAGGCATCAAGACACTCCTCATCTCACCTCCAATCCTTGCACGCTATGACCCTCAGAAGTCACTGATCATTGCGGCTGATGCATCAAACACTGGCATAGGTCAAGCAGACGGAAGTCCCCGACCCACCTGGTTCATCTCTCGCTTCCTTTCCGATGCAGAGAGAAACCAAAGTCATTACATACAAAGACGTGAAACTACTTCATAATCTTCATGTAAAAAAGCAAGGATGCGAAAGAGTTGCGTCCCCCTGAAAACGGGGTAGTTACTCACGCGGCTTCTTGAGCATAGTTTAGAAAGCACATTTTCATTTGTGAATTGAAGGATAAAGATCACCATAACCGTTCTTAATGACATCTGAAATATCAATATCTCTCATACATTTTTTGGATGACAGCAGGTTTTCTGGTGTGTGTGTGTATGTTTTTTGGGGGGTGGGGGAGGTACTGTTCTCTATATGAATGTGAGCGTGTGTGTGTGTGTGCGCGTGCGTGCGCGCATGCATGCATGTGTGTGTGTGTCCGCGCGCGCGCGCACGCGTGTGTGGGAATATGTAAATTATGTTTCCAAATCCATTCCTGTATTAAATTTTCTGTTTCATGTAGAGTACTTCTTGAAAGCACAATCCCCCATTGTTTAATTGCTTCAAAAACAAACATTCTTTTCCATCGATCACAGTGTTTATGTATATCCTGCATGAGGCGAAAGAGCGCCGGTATATTTTCATTTGTGGTGTAAATGAAAATAAGAAATTGTGTTCATCTTACCGTCTTGCATCTTTGGGTAACCGAAAAACGATTTTCTAGCACATTTGTGCTTGTAGCGAGCATTTGAGCAAGAAATCACAGTGCAAAACATGCCGCTGTCATAATTGCCACACTGCGCCCCCCCCCCCCCCTTCCCATCCCGACATGGAAAGATAACTCTAAACACTTCTCATTCTCGCAGTTTTATCCGAAGTTCGACGTCATCCTATGCAACTTCTTTGGAGAAACTATGCAGTGATTGAAAAGAGGTACCGACAACCACGTGGACCTCCGAAAGGTTCGTTGACTATACCTGCATTCCCTTGCACTCTGCTTCATCTCTGCTACGATGTAGCAGCCTCAAGAATTTAGATTGGTTATTGAATAACTTTAAAAGCACATCTTCATTAAAAGTATAGGGTTTTGGAGGCCCTCTTTGAATACACGAATCCCCTAAATTATTTAGCACTCAAATGTATCCCTCTTGATCAAATAAACGACTTACTAAAAGCAGTAGGGTCGAAAATCATTCATACACAATCTTTGGTGACGTTTTACCCATTGGCAGAGGTCAACTTCTTGTCAAGGTCGCGCAACAGCTAGAGCATCTCAGAAGGCGCTCTAACTGCTTCACACTAGAGTGCGCCACTTTCTGTGCCTAGCAACAATGATACTACATAACCCGTAGCCGCATTTGATTGGCTCATACTAAACAGAACTAATTGGAAGTAACTCCACGGACTTGCTCGGCAAACATGCTTAGAACCATGGAGTTTACATACTGTGGCGAGAACATATTTCCTCCCACTGCTGTTTGTTATTGTTATCATTGGGGACTTGTTAATACTCTGCCAGACCGTAGTTATGTGAATACATAAACTGCCAAACCAGTGTGGGTCTAGGAATATGCCCTATTTAGTTGTAGAATTGAAGGGGGGGAAGAAAAGGATGGATATTAACTCTTGCTGGAGAAGAATGACTTAGTAAGACGTCTTTAATTGGAAATTGACTGTTTCTTGACTGGTGATCTGACTTCACCCAATTCCCATACAATTCCCCACGAGAGCCGTCTAATGAGAGAGTCAGCTTGAGAGGAGTAATCACGAGTGAGAATAAGAGGACATGTGACTTGAAAGTGATATATATACTGCTGAACGTTGGTTGGTTGATGGTGTTAAAACGTGACTGGAGATCGTCCACCGTGTCGTGATTGGACAGAATGGACAGAGGATTTTTCTGTGCCCGTATATAATCCCCCGTGGTATGTGATTCGGGGCGCTCGAACCATTTATTTTTAATGAACAGCCCCGTGAAGGACAAGCGCCCTGTTCCAGAGTTTTTCCATGTGGCACCCGCCAGAGTTAGTAGGAGCGTTGGAAGAGAAGAAGTACCGCCTCATCAACTCCGCTGGACTGAAGGATGAAGTTCGAGAACCCTGCCGTCTGTACGGACACGAGCTATGAGCAACCAGCTCCTAGTCAAGCTTGTCCCCAATCGCCCCACGCGTCTGCCTGGACGGGGAGAGCGAGAGATTCCTGTCGTCTGCCCGGCACGTGCAGTGTGCCTCCCGTTCCAGCCTAGTTCGAGCACGCTATCCCTGGCGTCTTCACCGACAGGGAGAGAGTGAGGAATTCCTGTCTCCGGTGTCAGCTTGCCATCGTTCCCCCAAAAGCTCATCCGCTCCGCCGGCCCAAGTACAGCTCGACTCTTCTCCCCCACTCCAGCCAGCAGTGACCTGAAGTTTACCCAGGTTACGTTCGACGACCGGAGAAAACCTTTTCGTCTCGAAAGTCTGCTGGGGTGATAAGTCACCCTCCCCTCCCGAGAGGTGTGTTTCGTCATGGTTTGAATATGTGTTTGTGAGTGTGCCCCGAGCGCACGGGATATCCTAACCTCCCACTGCCCCCCTACGCTGCTTGCGTGTTGGCTGGCCCACGGGTTCACGGGCTCAAGTGATGTGAGGCTCTGGCTAGTGTTTGCCGCCTCTTGGATGTTTCATCGAATCAGCTAAGTATTCTTTATTATCTCCGGTTTGGCAGAGTGTATTCTCGTTATTTGGGTTTGGGAATTAATCTATTGTATCATTACACTTAGTAAAGCTTTGCAGCGCTCGTCGCTCTTCATCTGATTTATGTTTGTGAGAAAATTAAAGCAGTTAATTTGATTCCTGTGGTCCCATTCTTTCATTTCAGACTCATTCCATTCATTGTTTGAATGAAAGAGTGAAGGTGTGCGAGTGGGTTTCAAGAAGTACACCCCTAGACGTATAATGAGCCAGTTCTAAATAGATTTTAAAAGACCTACTCGTCACAAGGTTCATAACCAACGCATTACAAATCAACAAACACGTTGCCCTCCTCCTCCTCTCCTTACATGGCACATAGTAGGGATTCTGCTGAATCGATAAACCTGTACATCTTGTTTAGTCAGTGATAGGTCCTTCCCGTTCCGTATCTAAATTCGAATGAAACTAGCATCGGGTAATTTCTTTATGTCGAACGGAAGCTTTAGAGCAAAACTTCTTGGTCCCAATTCCCGATTTGTGCTTACAAAAGGTTGAATTACCATTTTATATCTTTAGGCGGCTCAAAAATTCTTTTGGCCTGGTTTCCAATTGCCACGAACTTCGAAAATGTACAGTCTTTCAATCGTTGCTTGAAATTTATCCAAGAACCGTTTTTGCATTCGCCTACCTAGCCACCATTTCAATACCTTCCAGCACGTATTCTAAACATCCAAGCGCCATTCTGCTGAGGGAATAGTATTTTTTACCAGATTCTGACCCAGTGTTTTGTTTTTTCTACTCTGACGAGTACACCGTTTAACAGTCCTCCAAATAAGCTTGTTTGGGTAGTCAGACTGTGCTCTACACTCATTCTAGTCAATTTTGAACCAATACTTTCATTGTCCCTTTATCAGCTGTTAAGTTGAAAGCCGGGTAGCCTTCCGAAGCTTCTCCTCAGAGGGGACCGCATTCTATGATCCTTGGCGTTCTTCACCTTCAGCTTAAGATCCTTAAAAAACTGTCCATCTCGCTATAAAAAGTGAGGTATGAGCTCTTGACTCAACTGTCTGCACGATCTGTCTTGGTCGTTCCCGCGCATAATATTGTCCGAGCCATCACAAACAGAGTTGGCCTGGCTAACTTTGATGCATTCCAATAGTTTTATAGATGAATATAGTAGTCTGTGTACTCCTGGTAGGGATCCATAAATGTTTTGAAGCACGGACATTTACTCCCTTAGGTCTACTTATCCTCTGGTGGTTACATCTTCTATGGAGGCATTGCTGGACATTTTCGTCGTGAAAATGAATCCCAGGTGTATTTATACTGATTTACGACCCTCAAGTCTCGTCCCTCAAAATACGTACCATCTTTCCCTGAAATAGATGTGCCACCTTTACGGATACTACCATGACCTTGGTCCTTTTTCGGTGTTTACAGTCGATTAAGAAATTTGGATACATGTACAAGATTGCCGATTTGATTCTGAAGGCCAGAAGGTGTGGTAGAAAGTAATACAACATCATCTGCAAACAAAAGTAGAAATAGTTCCGCTATTTCAGGTATCAGCTGTATTCCATGTTTACCATTTTCTCGTACATAATTCGCAACAGAATTTATATACATAGAAAAAATGGAAGGAGACTCTAAGGCCCCCTGTTTCACGCCGGCCGGACAGTCAAAGTAGTCCGACAGTGAATCTCGCCAACGTAAGCATGACTGGACATTTTTGTACATTGCCTTTAACAATAAAGTAAATTTTGTTGACAGCCTCATGCTTTCCATGATTTTCCACAGTTGCTTTCTGT
>JAWQFJ010000916.1:75689-90953 GCA_034096865.1 Theodoxus fluviatilis
ATAAAAGACAGTGGAAGAGTTGCGTCTCTTTACAATACAACATATTAAGCTATTTCCTGTGCCGGTAAATGACTACTGCTTCACGATGCCCGTCACCATCCAAGTATCACGCGTCCTATAGATTGAAACAATTGAAGGAGAAGAATGAACGTAAACCTGAACTTATTGACTGGAGAGTAACTAAATCAAAATGAACACTGCGGATTAGCAGTTGAGAGTTCTCGGTCGTTTGATTGCAGAAAAAGCAGACGATCGTGATGAAAATATGCAAATTTAAGGATTTCTGGGGGGGTAGATATTCTCCAGTAGATTTCTTCCCATAAAAGGAAACAGAAAACCAATCTGGCATGCTATCGTGACATCCTGAATTAGCTAGAGATGTGCATAGATGTGCGGAGACAGTGAATGTTAAAATGTTACCAAAAACAAGAAGGCCACAGGTTCAGTAAGGGTTTAAAAACCTTTTTTGTCCCTCATTATGGTTAGGCATTGCGGCCAACTATTCACGGTCAATATTTGAGTGAATTCAGCTAATCTTAGTCTGAACTTCTATGTTATGAGACCAGCTGAAAGATCCTGCCACAGCAGTCTTTCTACAGAGATGGGTGAGAGTTGCAGCCCCAGTGTTCGAGAAAACTCCACTGTCAGTCTCTATAACATCTGGCTCATGAACCTCCCATGTCAGACTGGTTTAGGTAAATGCTTAAAATGGTGATGTTATGTTCCCGTTTGCCAACTTTAATGACAGTAGTACTCTTGGCATTCAATGAACATTTCGTTTCAATGATTAGGCAAATGGTGTTGATCTTTATAAAACTTCAATTAAAAGGCTAAACCTGGAGAAGAGGAGTTTATAACCCATCAAAATTACAAGACTTCTGTCGAAGGACTATGGAATCAGTACACTGAGGGTTGTGTTGGATTGCATTGCAGCAGCATCTGTGGCTGGAGAGCTCCATGTGGGACTGCCAATCCCATCTGCAATCCCAATATACAAATTCAAAAGATGGTGTATCTGCTTGGAGCCAGATCTGCCTATGTATCCATCTTTTCATTGCAATCAACAGCTGCCGCTCCCAATGTCTAGTCAGAGTTAACCCTCCAGTGTCCCTGTCCTGTATGGAATTCTCTAATGTGTCACTATCGATGGCCGCTACTTTCAGGTCAGGTTAGCATTTGTCTCTGAATTGCAGTTGTGAGCGGCATGGGGCCAAATAAAATAGTTGATGGGATAATTGTTGAGTTGGGCACCGTTTCGATAGGGATGTTGTAAAGGATGAAAAATGCTAGAGCATGGTGGGGTTTCCAGCATCGACGCTGGTCCCCTTGACAAGGCCATTGCTTGGTTACCTCGCTTAGGCAGGACGGATATGCTTTTCATGTATCACGTGACGTCACTTCCTTTATGGTAGGTACGCGCTCAACAGCAGCAAGGGCCTCCTCAGAGACAAAGTTTCGCATTTTCATAGAGATAAGAGAAGTGCTCTTCCCAGAGTTCCATCTGTTTGATTGTGTCCCTGGTGATCTCGCCTTTATCTGACTTTAGTGCGGCGGTTCTTTTCTGGGAGGGACTCACGGCCACTTCGTGTCCTTTAAGACACCTGGGATGTTACCTGTGTCCACTGACTGCAGTAATTGAGAGCAGAATTGAACCCACTAATCAGTTGCATAGCACCGATCAGTTTGCTGCTCGGTGCTTATTGCAGCTCGAAGAGCCTTCATGTTTTCTTCTGCATTCCTTGTGAATGCATCAAAAGCATTGCACTTCTCTGCAATGAATAGGGGGATCATGTCAAAGTGAGCCTCAAGCAAGTCATGAGTTTTCATTTGTTATCTGCCAAAAGTGGTGAGGCAATCCCAGGTGTATGTTGCATTTCATTGTTTTATCTCCGGAGTTGCTCTCGGCTAAGTCATTGTAAAACTATCAATCGAGCAATACAGCGAGTCTTCCTGCCATCTACTTGGGGCTTCCAACCTGGGCCGCGTTTCTTAGGCCCACAATCTCGAGAGAATCGCGAGGGCAAGGAGTTGCCTACGTTCCTCGCTCATAAAGACGCACTCGCCTTGAAGGCGGGAGGCCGAGGATTCTCTGGAGCTCCCTCGATGCAGAGACCCGGATGGCCAAAATGGCGGAGACCGTGCCAATTGGGATGCCGCTGATAGACGGCAGTGCCTGTAATGTGCTTCTCAGGGTTCGATAATGGAAAAGCGTACATACACGGAAGTATTTACTGTTAGAATGTTTCTTTGTATATTTAGAGTAGTCGGTGTATATATTTTTTCTGGACATACACTGCCAACATTTTTTTATCGCTTGCAAACACGCAACACGGAATACGTACGCTCTTTGAATTATATCCCTTGAATTGATCGAAATGAATCGATGCCTCACATTTTCGACAAAATTGTCTACAGTTGAGCCCGGGTTGCTTTGTTTTCGTTGAAAAAGTCAACGTGCCATTCGATATGGCACCATGGTGTTTGTATGAAGTGAAAACCTGATATGATATCTGTATCGTCAGTTCTTCCGCCTTGCCAATAGATGATTGGTCGGTTTTTTAGCTGTATAAACGTCTCGCTCGCCCTCGACTAGCCATCGAGGGAGAATCTCGAGATTTTGGGCCTAAGAAACGCGCCCTTGTCTTTGCATGATGCATTCGTCTGGGATGAAGGTTCATCCTGCAACACACCAAAGAGGGGTCCGTATCGCAGACCAAAATATGGTAATTATGGATGAGCTGGGCGCTCTTAAGGCATGACTGTGTTGTAAGGATGAAGCCAAGCTGGAGCCAATGGCCAGAACATGGTTGTTTCCACAAAACATGGTGTGGACATTTAGTCAAAAGGTATGTATTTGTGATGCTCGGACTGTGGTCGTTGGAAAACTCCAAGATTCAGTGTCCATTCTCATTCACCCTCCCAACACCATAGTGACTCAGGCAAGTGTGTACATACTCATAGTCTGTCTATCCTGGCATGTGCAGATGAAGTCTCAGGATATGCTCTGATCCTTCGGTTGGTGTTGTAATGTACGAGAGCTGGCTATTTCTGATGAAAAAGTCTACCCAGTGTTCCCCTCCTTCTATCCGGAGCTTTCCTTGACAAATAGATGAGTAGAAGAGTAGATGATCATGACCAGTACCTTAGGTTGGCCTACCTACCTCTACGGTTATCTTCCAATTTGAAAGGTGGTCACGCAGTCACTTTTCTTTTTGTATATAGACCTTAGCGCTTGATCTGACCATTTTTAATGTTCTAGTAGCCCTAGTAGCTTCTTTGCGCGTTTCAGATTACAGCTGGCTGAACTAATGCAGGCCCTCAAATCCCAGAGGCCAGGGTGTTCAGCCGATGAGAGTAGAGTGCACCGAGCGGTTCTGACCATATTTCACTCAGCTTAGTAATTACAGCCTGCAGCTCACAGGACGTTTTGCATGTGCAAAATCGGCCCTAACCTTAGATAACACTCTCGATACTGCATTCTCACAGTAGCAGTTTTCATAACGAAAACAGAAGAATAGTTTGAGAGAAACGTTGTAACTGTAGCAAACCGAACTAAATGCAAACTTTTAAGCAGATTCATAAAACGTATGAAAAGGTGTTGAGCACTTCGTACGAATAAAGATCCTGGCAAACAGAAAACCTATACAAGCATTTACGAAGGACGCGAAAATAAACAAACTGTAAATGGTGTTTAAAACACATATGTTAGATATTGAAAGAAAACACAACAATAAAGAGAGAGAAAAGCTATGTTTCATTCAATGATTTTAAATGAAAACCCCCGTAAACTATTGTTGCAGAAAAAATACTTCCATTACCTAAAAAATACGCCTCATTAGTGCATGTTTAGCAAAAAATATGCTTCTTTGCATGTGATGTGTTTTGGCAGAATCTTACCATAAATTATTATTATTGTTTGTGTCTGTTGTTGGCTATTGTTTCTAACATTAAAACTGGACCTGTTTTGATATACATGCCTTCCACACTGACGGTGATGCTTGCATTTCTCCGTATGACCTGTCGACTGCTGTCCAGCACCCCGTTGTCCACAGAGCAGGTGTAAGTGCCTGAGTCCTGGTAGGAGGTCAAAGTCAGGTTGTACTGACCCCTCTGCTGACTTCCGGACACACGCCTCACATCCTGTCCCTCCCAGGACTGTAGCCAGGGCTGGAAGGTGTAGATGTCTGGGTGACCTTGAGCCTGGCAAATGATGACCTTGTCTCGACCGGTGGTGTTTCTGACACTGATGGTAACGTTTGCAGCAACTGAAATATGTTCAGAAAAGAGTGTTGAAATTGAATACTGGGTGGATCTGGATGGGTAGCGAGTAAATAAGAGGGCATATGGGAGATGAGTGGTCGATAATGAAGTATCTCCTGATGACATGATCATATCCTGCTATGTACAAAAACGATATAAAATTCATATAAATACACTATCATGTAAGCACTTTCTTAAGTACTTTTAAAAAAGACGGAGCGCTTAGATACGAAATCTCCAAATCGGCTTTTCATTAAAATTACACAATTAGGAGTAATAATTCCCTATTTGATAGATAAATATCGGAATAACAAGCAACACTTTCATCACTGACTCAGTAAATGTCCCAGGTGTCAACTCAGGCCACATTCAAAACATGCACTTGCTCTCTGAAACAATTTACACATCTCTCTTCCATGCAGGACATCAGCCCATTACAATGTATTACAAACCACGAAAATGAATAGTGCAAGAAATGCAATCCGACAAACATATTAATGACGTTATTATAAGTGCCCAAACATATTATTGTGGAATGTGTAAAATTATCTCTACATTAGCTCTGGCAACCTAGTGTACTGACCAAATCACTACAGTGTATTACAACATTCACACTGATCTAGGATATTAGGAACCAACTTCAATGTAAACGCTTCTCTGACACATCCATGTCAGCACGCTTCTACGAATCTCCTGTAATTTCTGGTAATAAAAGCACAATTCGTAGTATCCGTCAATTTCTATTTTTGCTCCTTTTCTTAAAGTTAAAAGTCTTGTCTTGGCTAGCGCTTAGAAGAGACCCTCTGCATCTTTAACTTTATTCAATAAGGCAACTGAATAAGGAAATCGAGACTTGACTTGCTCTTACTTTAACCCTTACCGTGGCAGTCGCGTACTGAGACGCGCTCCTCCTAGCTGCGCTTCTGTGGCAGTCGCGTACTAAGACGCGCTCGATACCCCATGTGCTGTCTTAGCTCTACAGCTCCATGATAGGCACGTTTAGCTTGCAGAGAATGGTCGCTACCTAGAGATAGGAGATAGGGCCTTGGTTTGACTATCATATAGCACTTGCTTATTTGCGAGAACGAGGTTGCAAGCTAAATTTAGCCGTTGTGCGTCGAGCAAACGTTGAATTTCGCAATGGCTGCTCTGCGCCGGCGTCCTAGAAATATCTTCAAAAATGTGCAGTTTCTAGACTTCCGTGAAGATTCCGATGATGACAGTGATGACAATGTAGACTTAGCAATTCGAAGAGGCATCCCTGATGAAAACAACCTGTCTCCCATCGCCCAGGCACCCACTGATCGCGAGATCGGAGACAATCACAATGTAAACAATGGCTGGTCGAGAGAGAGGTGCGAAGTGATGCGATGCCCCTTCACGGGTGAGTCAAAGCTGTGTGTGAATTTGCCTTTGAACCCAGAGCCCATTGATTTCTTCAAACTGTTCATCGATGACTCTATCGTAGGTTGACCAGACCAATCTGTATGCTGAGAAGAAGATCCGCACGACCAATCCATCGCTGCTTCGCAGCTGGAAACCTGTCACCAAAGACGAAATGTGCGTGTTCCTTGCAGTCATTTTGAACACTGGACTCGTCATCAAGTCAAGCTTGCCCAAATATTACTCCCTGCTTTGAAGCATACCACAAGAGGACTGGTTATAAGAGATTCTTACAGCAGTCTGAAGCAACTGGTGGTCCCTCCCCCACCCCTTCTACCTCCACTGGTGGTGTCTCCCCCACCCCTTCCACCTCCACTGGTGGTGTCTCCCCCACCCCTTCCACCTCCACTGGTGGTGTCTCCCCCACCCCTTCCACCTCCACTGGTGGTGCCACCCCCACCCCTTCCACCTCCACTGGTGATGCTACCACCTCCAGGGCTGGAAGAAGGACCAGGCCTTGTGCAGCAGTCACCTCAGGTGAACAGCATGACTGAAAACTTGTATCATTTGCATTCTCCCCACCCCACCCCCCACCCCCCATCTGATTTTTTTTTCAATGAGACAATCAGATAATTTTTTAGAATGAGAATGGTTCAGTCTTCCTTGATACTTACCCTTAGTATTCAAATATTTCTTCTGTAGTTGACTGGACTTTTTTCAATTCTCTTTCGAATACCATATTTTTTGCATGTAAGGTGACAAATTAGTGTATATAAGTTACATGATTTTATACTTGACATTTAGAATGTTGTGCCCTCTCTTTCCTTGGAGCATTAGTAACATTTTAGCAACATATTTTGTCAGCATGTATTGCATAGCTGAACAGAAATAATATGTGTATCAGGAGGTGTCCGGAAATAACCCTTGTGGATTTTTGGTACAACACATGGTTTCCTAATGATGTATCATGATTTTGAGAACACAAAGTGCATGAGAAATAATGTGTTTTTCCTAATGTCATATCATGAGACTATCTTCAGACAATTTATTTTTAATTTTAGCACTGGAAATTCTTGTGCCAATTAATGATGCCTCAAATTTCCCAATTTTGTCATTTTGAAAAATTATGAATAAATGTAGATTGAAAATAGAAAGACAGTGTTTTTTATGTTGTTGTTGGTTCATTTCTGAACATTTCACCAATACATTGTGTCTGTGTAAGTTGTACTGTTAACATATCACTTGCTTTTCGTAGTCAATGACTTTCTTTGATGTACAAATAATGAAAGGAGGTAATGATTATGTTCATTCGTTTAATTAAAATTCCAGAAACTTTAACTAACAAACACACACACACACACACACACACACACACACATACATACACACACACATCAAACCGCCTAAACTTTGCCTCCTATATTTTGGTTTCAAACTATCTTGGACACATGTATATGCATGTGAGCATGCAGAAAAGCATGTATACTCGAGCATGCATAAACACGTGTGGCCGCATTTCTTTTGGAGTGATCAGTTTTCAGTTATAGTCTGATCATGAAATTACATGACAACATGTCTTTCTGAGAATTTTACGCAGAGGAAATACAGTTTTGACCTTAACTGTCTCTTTTTAAATGTGTACTTTAAAAAAAAAACTTGTCAAGAGAAAAAGCTTCAGAAATAATACTTATTCATTAGCATAGCATTTTTAACGCTAAATATGCATTCTTCTCCCTAGAGATAGCGTCATGGGGATTCGGCAATACAATCCTATGTAAGCTACGCATCCGTTGGAATTTGATATATCTCCATTAATGTGACACCAAAAACGGCATGAAGATAAACAGCAACGTGTTTATTTTCATATCTGCTTCTCGTCGTAAACTGATAAACAGGTCGAACTGAAAGAGAAAAAATAGTAATCCAATTCGTTAGAGCAGGCAAATAGAAGGGTGAGTTATGTTCATGGCAGAAACGGACAGGCATACGACGAGCTATAGACAAGTTAGTTTTTATTTCGTCAAGAACATGAATATGAGGCTGGCCCGGCCCTCGTATCTCTCCATGAGCTCACAAGTCTATGTCGTTGGCGTTTCACTCAAGCACCTGTTGCATCAGTCACAAACGTGCGTATCATGCCAAAACGAACTCCAGCCAAACATTGTTTTAATATGTCGGGAAGCAAAATGTGCGGTGCACCAAAGAAAGGGAAGTTCGGTGACACGGATCCATGAGAAACTGATATAGGAGAACAGCTGTGTATGATCCAAATGACTTTTCAAAGAGACAGTAAAAAGGGAGAGATAATTGAAGGAACCATGTCTAAACTATAGCAGGCAAATGACAAACAAAGGAAATAAGTTGCAAGTTGGGAGAGAGAGAGAGAGAGAGAGAGAGAGAGAGAGAGAGAGAGAGAGAGAGAGAGAGAGAGAGAGAGAGAGAGAGAGAGAGAGAGAGGCCATCAAAGAGGACGCTGAGCGAACAAAATCGACATTTTGACAAATTACTTGCGTCTTAATCGTATAGAGCAGTGTGAATGGAAATGAAATACGCTCATCTTAGGATTGAGAGAGGAATAGAGGCATGATCGTGTGCAATGATTTGAAGCATGTGTATGGTGAATGACGTGGAAGATTGTTTGTTTGTTTTGTTGACTATATAAATGAGTTTGGTACTGTTAACCACATGCATCTCTGGAGAGTTCAGAAAGAAACTGGACTGTCAAAATTTTCTTTGACGTTAATGGTCATTTATGCTGATGCGCAGTCCTGTGTGTGATGGCGACATACCACGTCAGATTTATTTTCATGCTCAGCTGGTGTAAAACCAGGGTTCAGTTAAGTTCCCGAGAATTGTGTCCTTATACATTAACTCAGTTGCAGAATACGTTCATAGTAAAGCAAAACACGAGATCCAGCTGGTGCCGGGAATGAACTTTTGTTTGCAGATGATGTTGTCCTGATATTTACAACACCTTCGGGGCTACAGAATCAAATGTATAATCCTGTCCGTTTTTCTAATTCGCTGTCTAACTGTGAATCCAGAGAAGACGAAGATCAAGGTCATCAGAAAAGGTGGCCATTTTCCTTCAGGAAAAAAGTGTTACCTTAATGATCTATCAGTATAAAAATGTGGACTAAGTGACTTTCACTGGCTACTTCACTAGAATACTTATGCGCGAGAGGGAAGCTAAACATTGTGCAATTATATAGAGTATTGTGCAGTCTGAGTTGTACGAAAACCAGTGCTCACTCAAATGCTAGAGGCACAAGTTGTCCTCATTCTGCTCTTCATTGCCTAGAAATGGGGGCCTAAGAAGACACAGACTAGTGGAACCCATACACGCCTTTTCATGCAAAAAGTTACTTGGGCTTAGTTCTACGATCACAAATCACACTGTCAATATCTTTGCTAAAGCTATCAAATATTTGATAAAACTATCTAGAATGGACTCCGAGAGCATTCCTAGACAAGCATATTTAATGCTTCAGAACTCGACAATTTCCAACACGTTAAACTGGGTTAACTCAGTGAAAGAACTTTTGCAAAATCAGGGCTGAGGTTATGTGTGGCTTAATGGTGTTCAGAATGACATTTATTTCATAATACTACTTAAACAGAGACTAAAAAATTCGTTTCTCTAGTACTGGAATAGTGCTCACAGATCCAATGAACAAACTTTGTGTTAGTCGTCCTTTAAAATGTCGTTTGGTATTGATGACTATGTAAATGCTATCGATATTAAGAAATTCAGAGAAATCTTAACAAAATTCATGTTTGGTGGTTAATGATCTGGCTGTTAGCAGACTATCCAGAAGCACTTCCGATCTTCACTGTCCATTTTGCAAAGCAAAGAAAGATGAAGAACATATGCCTCTCTTGGCGCGCTTTTTGCTGCGACAGATCGTGTGGTAATGTCTCTCGTTCTTTAAGCGTTTTTGTGTCAGTTTTCCCGTATTTTGTGTACTGAAAGTTCGCAGAGTGATTTGTAAGACTGCACTGGAGTGGAATGTGATGGTATTGTGTCGGTTTGAGTTGCTGTTTGACAGTTATTGAATTTTTTTAGCGTGTGACTGTTGTGAATTTTTCGAAAAATAAGTAGGTCAACCCCTAGCGCGGGTCTATTGATAGATGTTAAGTTGTAGCCTACGTGTGTCTCTTGTTTAAGCGTTTTTGTGTCAGTTTTCCCGTATTTTGTGTACTGAAAGTTCGCAGAGTGATTTTGTAAGACTGCACTGGAGTGGAATGTGATGGTATTGTGTCGGTTTGTGTTGCTGTTTGACAGTTATTGAAGTTTTTAGCGTGTGACTGTTGTGAATTTTTTGAAAAAATAAGTAGGTCAACCCCTAGCGCGGGTCTATTGATAGATGTTAAGTTGTAGCCTATGTGTCTGATTCGGTGGAATATATGTGACAAATGCGTGGATATAAGTGACCTGAGTGTTTGTTGCGCGATTCTTGGATTTTTCGTGTGTGATTCGCTGGAATAGTGCGTGTCTGATGCGCTGTCTGGCGCATTCTAGTAAACTAGAGATTTCGCCTACCGGCAAAAGTATCTCTAGCACAGTTCACATCACGTGATGGAAGGTTTTCAGCCATTTATGCAAGGGGAGGTCACACGAGAGGCTTGTGGGATAGCCGATGTGCTCCCTGACATACGCCGTTAAAGTAGTTCTCAGGACTATTTCGCACAAAACTCTGACTTACTCTTGTTGAGACAACAAACAGCGTTTATTCGATACAATAAAATGTTTGTGTTGCAACGGAAACAAGTTTTTACATCTGAATGATTTCTGTAAAAAGTGGAGAGAAAAATAGTATCAGAACGAACTATGTTTGGGTGTCACATCGCCTGAGGTGCTGGCCTGCCAGAACAAACCGCATGAGGGATTCGTTCCTCCCGACAGCCATCCGTCTCTTCAACGAGTCCCGGTGAATGGGTAGTATGCATGAAGATTGTTGTGAGACTTGACGTGAATGTGGGACCAGGAGTGACGCGAACTGTGACTGAAGAGTGGGTGATGTGAACTGTGACTGTGAGGATGAGTGATGAGAGTTGTGACTATGTGACCAGGATTGATGTGACATATGACGGAGAGATTGGAGTAAAGTGAACTGGGACTACGAGGACTTGTAGTGCTGTGAACTGTGACAGAAAGGACTATGAATGGTGTGAACTATGTCTGTAACAACAAGGATTAACATGTGAGAGTGTGTGTGTGTGTGTGGTGTGGGGGGGGGGGGTGCATGCGTTATGCGTTGATGATCGTGTATGTGTTATGTGTGCTGTGCGAGTGTGGTTGTTGATGTGCATGCAGGATGATGAACATGATGGGGGGGGGGGGGTTCTTGTACATGTGTTATGGATGAAGATCGGGTATGTGTTATTGCGTGACGATGATTGTTTGATGTGCATGCTTGTGTCTTTGTTCCTTCTGTGATTACTTGTTTTGGTGTAAAATGTTTCTCTTTAAATTGAATTGCCTCTGATGGACTCCATAACTTGAGCGATATGATTGAGTTAATTAATGTTGAACTGTTTTTGTTTTTGTATGTATGTATTATGTTTTTGCCACCGACAAAACGAATTTCCTTGTGATCAATGAGGACAATAAAGTATCTTGTATCTTGTATCTTGTATCTTGTATCTGTTTACTGTATAGTGTATGAACGGCGAGACAGAAGTACATCGGTCAGCACACTCCAAGTCGGAGAGAGTAATATGCTGTAAACGCTGGATGAATTGCACTGACGTCTCACATCACTGGGTAAATATGTCAATTTATAACAGTCCTGACTACAAGGTGTACTCATTTGGTTTGTATAATAGTGTACCCAATGACACTGAAGGCTTATATTTTCCATAACGTATATAGTTGTTCAGTTATTGTGCTCTCAAGAGTTCTGGGAGCACTGCGTTAATGAGAGAACGGATTCAATAAGGCTATTCTGGCTAAGATCTTGTCCTCCCTTCTATAAAACAAATGATAACTTAAATCCTTGGTAATAATGTTCTGAGAATATGTGCACACGCTGAACAGTTGGGAATAATTAGTGTCACTTTATGATATGAAGATGCATGGAAAGATATAGCAAAGTGGTCGGTTTCCACGTGTAATGAAAACGTGTTTCATTACCGCAAGTATAGTTTATTAGTATACGAGTATTGTACGTATCGTAATAAACATATACCATATTAATTGTCAGGATCGTTTGTATTTTCGATGGGCCGATGACCTAAGCAATAGAATCAAGTTCAAATCAATTTAGTTCAGTTCAGTTCAATTATGTTCTCTCTCTCTCTTTCTCTCTCTCTCTGTCGTCTCTCTCCAGCTGTGGGGTATGTCAAAAGGCTAAGCGTAGAAAGAACACATTTATTCGTCTGTGTAAGCGCCACTTTCCGATTTGTGAACTATTGGCTGAAACTACCAAAAAGTCAAATAAAACATGTAGGATACCCAAGCAAGCCTTACCTAATATTTCCACGATACACTTGCCTAGTGAAATAAACTTTGTGAATCCAGTGCAGAATGCCTGTTGAAAATGGTTTTACACACACACAACACACACAGACGCACACACGCGAATACGCGCGCGCGCGGGAGCACCCACACACCACATCTAGTCGGTACGCACTTTCTAGTGTGTGTAGTGTGTGTGTGTTACAAAATATTTTAAAATGGAACTTAATATATTACACATATCTAGTTTAATTCGATGGGACGGTAAAATACCTACAACGCGTTTCTCGCAATCGTTTACTATGCCTTTAAAGCTCTGGGTACACACAGTAGCTTGAACGTAAATAGGACACATGTGTATAGCGGAACGTGTGTGTGTGTTGTGTGTGTAAGAGAGAGAGACGACCCCGTAGAAGACGACCGAGACGAGACGAGAGCAAGGCTAGAAGAGGAGAGGAGAGAGAGCAGAAAGGACCACCGTCTGACGCCGACTGTTACACTATGTAGCCATCCCAGCTCTTGATTTACTTTTCCGGAAACTATTAATATGATTTTGGTGGAATAAAAGCCGGAAAAAGCTAGAGCATGCTCCAGGGTACCTGTTGTGCTCTAAGTTCGAGCACATCCGAAGACTTGAAATGGAATAGATTGTATATGTAACATCATGTAGTGTGTGCTCCTGACAAGTTCGTGTTAACATGCATGGGGCTTTCAAAACTGCCGCCATGAGTAGGCCCTACCAATCACTCGCTCGATGTTAGCATACAATATGATTGTAGAGCATTTTTATATAACTATCGGAACTGGAACGGTCAAGTGTCACGTGAAAATCTGGTTAACCGTGTAATAACGTCGTAGTGTCCTATTGAGGCGTTTTGTATTGTAAACTGTTCATGTGTTAACGTCGACAGTCAAAATAAAATATATCCCTCATCTCGTCTTTTCATCTCTCTGGTCCTCTCTACTCGTGTCTCTCTGCTCTACTCTGCTTCTTTCTCTGTCTCGCGCTCTCTCTCTCTGTCTTCTGCTCTCTCTCTCTCCTCTCTCTCTCTCCGTCTCTCGCTCTCTCTCAATCGCCAAACACGCACACACACACGACACACACCCACACACACATACACATACCACACAACACACACACACAGCCAACACACACATACATCAAAAATCTATTCGCTTTCCGTATTTGTCTTCAGATAGTATTCATTTCAAACTACGCACCTGTAATTCTCCAGTCGCATCAACCTGTTTATCATTTCAATTCCCGATTGTTCGTCTCTCTCCTCAGTCCCCCCAGCCTACCCACACAGTACCCCTCCTCTAAAACCTTTCAATAACTATCGACTGTTCGATGACGAATGCTGCTGCTGCTCGCTGGCTGCTGATGAGTGATGATAGTGATGATGTTGATGGTATTTGATGGTGATGATGATGAATTGGTGGGTGGTGGCGGGTAAATTGGTGGGCTGTAAGAGTAAGGGACGTGAGCTGATAGGGTCTGCTGGGTCGGGTTGAATGGGTGCGAGTGGCATCGCTGTGGGTGGTGGGTGGCTGAATAGGCGATGGGTGGGTGAGTGTGTGAGGCGGCGGGGGGGGCGGGTGTGCGTGTTGTTTAGTTGGCCGTGGGTGGTGCGCATGAAATGGGTTGTGGGGTGGGTGGGTTGCGGGGTGGGATGCGCGGGTAGCTGTGGATGATGTTTTTCATAATATTTAGAGCGAAAGCAAGTAAATAATTGTGGTCATCAATATGAAAACTCTGTACCTTGCACGTCACAGAAGACAGGGCTGATGTTGAGGGAGTAGCTGGGGAAGGCTGACCATGTGACAAAGCAGGTGGCCTGTCCACCTCTGGTCACTGTCCCCGTCACATTGCCCGTCTGGCTGGAGCCTGCAATGGCGTTGATGGAGTCCTGTTAAGAGAAACAAAACACTTAAAGAACTGCAAGTGCAAATGATCAGATTAACAAATACAGTTCTAGTTGGTTGATAGATGAATGAAAATTGTATGGGGTTGGTGGATGAATGGATGGATGAATGGATGGATGAATGGATGGATAGATGGATGAGTGGATGGATGGATGGATGGATGGATGGATGGATGGATGGACAGACGGGCGGGCGGATGAACGGATGGATGATGGATGGATTGGTCTTGGATGGATGGACGTAATCATACAAGTGTGTACACGAACACGATTGTGTGTTCGGGTTTGTACGTTCGTATATATGCCAGCTCTAGCGCGTGAGTGTGCACATATTAATGTGCCTATAATGCGAATGCACGTTCTCTCTCTCTCTTTTCTCTTTCTGTCTCTCTTTCCCTGTCTTTCTTTTTCTTTCTCTTTCTCTCTCTTTTCTCTTTCGTTCTATTTCTCTCTTTTTTCTCTTTCTTTCTCTTCTCTTCTCTTTCTCTTTCTGTCTCTCTTTTCTCTTTCTCGCTCTCTTTCTCTTTCCTTTCTCTTTCTCTTTCTCTCTCTTTCTCTTTCTTTCTCTTTCTTTCTCTTTTTCTTTCTCTTTCATTCTCTTTCTCTTTCTCTCGTTCTCTTTCTCTTTCTGTCTCTCTCTCTTTCTCTCAAGATATTTCTTTCTTTCTATCTCTCTCCTCTATTTCTTTCTTTCTAGCTCTCTCTCTCTCTTTCTTTCTTTTCTTTCATTCTTCCTCTCTTTCTTTCTTTCTCTCTCTCTCTCTCTGTGGATAGAACAAAGAGTTAAAGACGAGACTGCATTGTTGAGAAATCTGAGAGACAGGCTGACAAGCAGATTTTGTTTATCTCTGGAAAGAAGGAGTTAGCTTAGGGTAGCCAGAGATATTTCTTTCCGTCCCTATTCTATTCTGCAGAGAAGTAGTTCTTTTCTGTGCCATCAATAAGACATGCAAAGTTTAGGAGACTTCTCGTTGTAAGTTACGCACTGAACACATAGTCTCTACCTCTAACTCCTTACTAATCTCAAAAATCTCTACTGACCTAGGACAAAGAAAAGAGTAGTCAGAGATAGTTTACTAACGGCACCGCAGGGGGCGAGTACTTTTTCTTTCTTTTTTCGGTTTCTCGCATTGGTGGTGGCAAAGAAATACAACATCACTGTGGCATTGTTATCATGTCATACCTCATATATATTAATTAATGGACAAAAGGAATTAGAAAGAGTATGGTCCTCAT
>JAWQFJ010000917.1:0-37500 GCA_034096865.1 Theodoxus fluviatilis
TCGTACAGGTCATGGAAAACCTGGAAAGTCATGGAATTTGATTTTTCATTTTCCAGGCCTGGAAAGTCATGGAATTTCAACTTAGGTCATGGAAAGTCATGGAATTTAAGAAAGAAAAAAAGAAAGAAAAAAGACGTTTTCTAGGCTGTGCTTCGCGCGATACTCTCAATCTAATTTTAAACGCTGAGCACGTCAGGAAAACGTGCCCTTGCATCCCATTGGTTAATTCTGAAGGCTCGTGTGCCTTCTGCTTCCTGATTGGTTCTTTGGCTAGGTGACCTCGTTTCATTTCCACGCCGGTCCGGTCAGTTGGTTCAAACGAGGACAGAGTGAAAAGAGCTTGTTTTGTTTGTGGTGCAGTGTTTCTTTGAGAATCAGATTATCATCATGCCTGGAAAGTGTCGCTTTCAAGACTCTTGGACAGGAGACCCTGAATACCGTGAGTGGGTCATGCGAGCGAGAGTGGATGGGATGGCAAAGTGCCGATTTTGTGAAAAAGACCTTTGATGTATCCAACATGGGAGCGGCAGCGTTGAAAAGCCACATGAAAGGTGTCGCGCACCAGGCGCGTGCTAAAAAACACCAAGAAGAAAAGAGCAAACGTCAAACACGAATATCAGATTTTGTTCAAACTGCAAAAAATGCTGAGACAGAGAGTGCTTCAAAGGTGGTGGTTCCAGCTGGCGCTGCTACGCCGGTCGAAACTAGGCCTGCACCCACTGGCAGTGGCAGTAGATCTACTGGGATTGACACTTTCTTGACAACAGAGGACACACTGAAAGCAGAAATTTTGTGGACTTTGAAAATGGTCATCTCCCACTTCTCATTCTCCAGTACCAAAGGAATGAACGAGCTGTTCCGTCGCATGTTTCCCGACAGTGTCATCGCCTCCAAGTTTGCCTTGAGTGAAAGCAAAGCCCGGTACTTGACAACTTTTGGTCTGGGGCCACATTTCTTAGACATGCTCAAGGCAAAGGCCCGGTCTTCTGATTCTCTGGTGCTGCTCTTTGATGAGTCCCTGAATGCTGAACTTCAGAAGAAACAGCTGGATATCCATGTCCGATTTTGCTATTTACCATTTGGCGCTGGATCGAAATGGCGACCGCATGTCTGTTTCAAAATGTTGCTGTTTCTAACGTAATTTGGTCAAATATAGTTCTGTTTAATTAGAATAGCTTAAATATATCATATTCAAGAAGGGGATAACGATATATATGCTCATTTCTAAGCCATTTCGAAGACATTAGCGCCATTTCGGTAAATAGCATGACCGTCAAAATCACACAATGGCGAGTAAGAGCGTGACGGCGCAGATGCGATTTTGACGGACAAATCAGCTGAAATCGGTTAGTTTATTGGGGTTTTTGTTTCAGTTTATGCTAGAACAATCATTTAGGAAGATATTTATTGCAATATTTTGCACATATTGGAAAAAGTATTGTAGAACTCGGGACCTTCAGCGAGTGCTAAATAGACGCCGCACGCGATGTTCGAAGAAATTTCATCAGACCGGAAGTGGCCGTCGGTTCGATAGAATCCACTTTTTCTAGGATTCGCACATATCAATAACACAAAATACCAATGTAACATGAAAGATGAAAGTCTTTCTGAGTTGTCTAATTTTTTTTAACTAGTGGTAGGATTCCGTGGTAATTTGTATCAAATCTTTGCGCTACTACAGTACTAGCCAAAATGCACTCGGCAATACCACTTCACTTTCATGGCTAATTGTGGACAATCCACAAAATATTGTGAATAAAAACAAGAATGAAAGTTGTTTATGAAGCAGAAGGTTTCAAGAACATGTGTCGTGTAGTTTTGTGTTAATCCGTCTTATTTCCGCTGAGAACATACAAGCCGATTACGTAAAAAAACACCCTCCGCCACTACCGACTCGCGGTGGCTCGACGGAGTTTGCATTTCGCGACTCGGGTTGGTCTCTTCTAAACACTCGTCCGTCGAAGTTTCTCATTTGATCAAGTTGAAACTTTACTACTCATTAGAGGAAAGATTGCTCTTTCGTTCGGTGTATGTTTGAACTTCCGGTGAAAATCGAAAGACGAGTTATGGATGAAAGTTCGAACGTCATCGGACATTTTGTTAAAATTTGCTCACTCCCGCTTTTCCGATCAATTTTGTACAGACACCCTCGGATTCTACAAGATTTCCCCCTTCCAACGCTATATTCGATGTTAATGTACGATGAATCTACTTTTTGTCTAGCGCCCGGATTGTGCGCTTGAAAGGAGAAAACAGGCAGAAATTTTCCACCTGTTTGTGTGTACATCGGACCGCAATGGCGTTGTGTAGACGCGTGCTCGATTACCACATTCAGCGTGCGTTAATCGTTGAAGCACCAGACAATTTGGGACAAAAGTATCATCATTTTAAGGAGTACTTGTTTGAAAATTTTCTGCATTTGTCAGTTTTTGAATCAATCTGCTGTAAAAATAATAAAAAGAATTATATTTTTTTTACAACGGGTGTATTGTGCGTGAGTTTGGTCGTGCGCCATACACTTTTCTCTTTAAAATTGTCATGTATCACAGTATGCTAGGTCATGGAAAATGTTGTTGAAGGTCATGGAAAGTCATGGAAAAGTCATGGAATTTTGTATCTAAAAACCTGTACGAAACCTGAGGGTGTTATTTTGTAGTGCAGTCAACACTTGGGTGTTCGCCCAGGTCTTGGCTTAAATGTAGAAAGTTGCCCACTTTTCTCTGTCCCTCTTTCCTGGTGTAGTACTGACCTTGCTTTTGAATAAACCTCATCCACTTCCTCTGATATTTTCCTTGTATTATGCATTGTTCTAAATTGAGCAGACAAATGATGACCTTGGGAAAATTGACCTGACGATTCCCCCCATGCCCCCTAAAATTAGAACATGGACATAAGGAGGGAAAGTAGAGAGCTGGCCCACACCGTTGACGAGTGGCGAGGGGTGGCAAGGGAAATACAGCTAGGGTGCACTATAGCATAATGGAACATTAGATGTTAACCCTTTAACTCTGGCAGCACCCATTGCCACCCTCACTCCAGCCTTATGTGTCTGCTTGGAGTTCTTTAACCCTTTGAAGAATCAACTCTCCTATATCGGTAGATAGAGTTAAAAGTCATTAACATTTGATTTATTTGCAGTCAATTGGTCTTGGTAGACTTGCAAGTACAACTGAACTTTGCTATGATACACATATAGTTGATTATGGAACCATTTAAAAGAAGGAAACTTTTGCTCACAAACCGCATCAAAACAAAAAGAGAAATAAAGTAGTTCTTACTGTGGGCACCCACACAGTGTAAACCACAAGCTGATTTCAAATTGTCTGGGCTGCTCTACCTTGCACGTGGTCTACCTGCCCTAGGTGAGTCGTCGTGAGGACATTGGCGACTTGCTGGAGATGGAGGAGTACATCGACATGGTGATCCCACGCGGCAGCAAGGAGCTGGTGAAGAGCATTCAGGAGCAGTCGCATGGCATTCCCGTCCTGGGCCACAGTGAGGGCATCTGCCATGTCTACATTGACAAGGACGTTGACCCCGAAATGGCCGTCAAGATTGGTGAGTGTCTGCTGAGTCTGGCACTGTCCACCGTGGGAGGGCTGGGGCTGTGACTCTCGGAAGTGTACCAGCCTCTGAGAGTTGTGACCCGTTTTCACGAAATGAGTCTTAACTCACACGCAGCAAAAACTCAGTAGAGGTTGACAAAGGTGATGAGGGTGGAATTTGTGCATTTTGACGTTTTGGCAAAACTGAATCCTATATACATTTAATTGTCATATCGAATGTTGTAAAGTTCCTTTTTAGCTTAAAAAACAAAAAAATTGCACTTTATTGCACCTACCCATTCAGAAGTAGTATACATTCTTTTCCTCTGTTTTGCATTTTTAGTTGAATAATAAAAATCATTTGTCGTCAAAATCAAATACTTTTCCATTTATTTTTCATTCTGTTCACATATAGATTTTCACTACCACCTGCCAAATTTTGAGCTGATGCATGCATTAAAAAGGCCCGTTGCTTAAGAAAAACTGGATAAAGTTGTTAAAAATCTTTGATCCTTGATTTCTCAAGATAGCCTTCAGCACACCACCTCTCTTTGAGTGAGCATAACTCGTTCAGTTTTTGGATTAGGTGTTTGATTTTTATATCTAATGAAAGATAAATTTTTGCAGATTTTGAAAATACAATATCTCTAAATGTAATTTTTGCGAGTTAAAATTCAGTTTGTGAAAACGGGTCTCAATTGACTGCATGAGAAAACATGGCTAAACTATGAAAAATGAAAAAAATGAGATATTTCAACCACTGTGAGTGTGATGATTATTTATTCATGCAATTTCCAGAAGATGCAAAAGCATGCTCATAGAGGGATTTTTGACTCACATGCGAAGCAAAAGTGAGTCTATGTACTCACCCTTTTCACATTTTCTCAATTTTCTGTGAAGTTTTTGAGATTAGATACCTCACCTATATATGGTATATAGGGCAAAATAATCCCTATCTTTTGATACCAGTTTGGTTGACCTTCAAGGTCAAGGTCACAGGAGCTCTTCAAAGTTGGATTGTATACATATTTTGAAGTGACCTTGACCCTGAACTATGGAAGATAACTGTTTCAAACTTAATAATTATGTGGGGCACATGTTATACTTTCATCATGCAGACCTGCCAAGTGCTACGCTTTAGGCGTAGCATGCTACGCTTTCGACATGCTGGCTACGCTGCTACGCTCGTCCGTAAAAACTACGCTTTTCCCGCGTGCTTGAACTTTTGACCGTGATGGAGAACACACACACACACACACACACACACCCCCCCCCCCGCTTTAACGCCGCCGGTTCAGCTTATCGCGCCGCCTTCACAGCCTTATCTCTTCCCCCCTCCCCTCCCCCCCCCTGCTTTCATGCCGCCGGTTCAGCTTATCGCGCTGCCTTCTCCCCCCCACCCCCCCACCCCCACCCCCCCCCCCCCCCACCACCCCCCCCCCACCCCCACCACCCCCCCCCCCCACCTCCGCTACGCCTATTTCTTCAATGCTACTCCAAATAGCTCTGGATGCTACTCTTTGGCATGATGGTGGGTTGGCAGATCTGATCATGAGACACATTTGGTCACATATCATCAAGGTCAAGGTCACTTTGACCCTTATGAAATGTGACCAAAATGGGGTAGTGAACCACTGAAAGTGACCATATCTCATGGTAGAAAGTGCCAATAAGCACCATTGTGCTTCCTATGTCTTGAATTAACAGCTTTGTGTTGCATGACCTTGGATGACCTTGACCTTGGGTCAAGGTCACATGTATTTTGGTAGGAAAAATGTGTAAAGCATTTCTTAGTGTATGATGTCATTGGTAGGTTTAGTTGTTTGACGTTGACCTTGAAGATCACCTGAAGGTCAAGGTCATGTAAAGGTCAAGGTCAAGCATGTGAGTTCTTTTGTTTGTTGGTTGGTGTAGCAACATAAAGATCGGGAAAATATATACAAAAATGAGAGTACTGATAATCTTCCTCTGCGTTTTCTTGAACACTGTTTCCATACTTTAGCCTTGTTTGTCTTTGTCATTCAGTCACAGTTGCAAGGCATTTTCAGTGTTGGGATTTTGTCCCCGCTGAGGATGGCTCGACTGTCATTTACCAATGTCACTGTTAAAATTTACCTGCATCCCATTATGAAGGAATGGAGCATGAGCACATTTTCAGAGTATTGTTGCGTAATGAATGCATGAAAATGCCAGCTACTTTGTTGGATATGTTGGGGGGGTTCCTAGTCTGCTCATGGCCTTGCTGTTTTTGTCTTGCAGTGCGCGATGCCAAGTGCAACTACCCTGCTGCGTGCAATGCCATGGAAACCCTTCTTATCCACCGCGCCCACCTCAACGCTCCTCTCTTCGACAAACTCATCGACATGTTTAAACAGGAAAAGGTCAGTACAGGGTCTCGGCGATCCTGAAGGCGCGGAGATTCCCGACTGTGTGTGATTGAACCAAAATGTCAAAAATGACCACAAAGAATTTTCAACTATGAATTTATCAAGGTTTTCATACAAAATTCACACAAAAATCATGCTTTTAGCTTCCAACTTCTTTTCTCTATTTATTTGTATTATTATTATTATTATTATTATGATTATTATTATGATTATTATTATTATTATTATTACTATTATTATTTTGTTCATTGCTATTAAAAAAATGCATGACTTGTTCCACCGATGGCTTGGCTGGGTATTTGCTCAAAAGTGTTTCTGCATTCTTGGCCTGATTTGTGAACAAAATGGAAAATTATGATTTCATTTTTATGTGAATAGTGAAGCCTGGTGTGGTGAACAGAAAATGCAGGAAAACTGATTCATTTTTAAACTAATAGTAAAGCCTGTTTGGCATGGTGAACAGAATGCATGAAAACTATGAATACTTATTTTTAAGTCTTTGGATAGTTCATGGTCCTGTGCATTCCACTGTGTTACAGTTGAGAGAGATTAATTAGCAATTCATGTCAAGTTTTTTTGTCCATCTTTGGAAGAAGTGGTTTTCTGAAATATTTGGGATTATTGGTTCCTTTATCTACTTTTTAGGTGGAATAGGCATTAATTTGCATGAATGTATGTACTATAATGTATTTCCCTTCCAACTTATCTACAATGTATTTATAAATCGCACTTCCAGCCCAAAGTCTGTTCTTACAGTCCTGTGGTGCCAGTTGTGCAGACCTGTATGAACGAGGGATTTTGAAAGGCTGGTTTCATATTATGCCTTCAATGAGGCACTGTGTGATCAAGTCCATTTCTGTCTTCTAACCCCCTGAGGGTTGGGGGTGAGAATACACCTACCAAGTCTCCCTATACATTATATAGGAGGCAAATGAATAGGGACATCGTGACTTGACTTGATCTTACTCCTCTGTGATTGTTTGTGATAAATGCCTTAATTAACTCTTTCCATACCGAGTTTTTTTTTGCTTGCAAAAAACAACTATGACATCAATCATTTAGAGCTGTATTGTACCTCATCAGTACCTCACACATGTATCTTGCAGCATATCAATTGAAAGGCAATTGAATAATCTATCAGATGGTGAAATAAAAGTGTAGATGTTGAAGCAGGCAGATCTGTGGACATTCTCAAGCGTTTTCCTCTGCCTTTTCCTTTGCTTGTATAGGGTAGAGGATCACTGCGCCATGTTTCTCGAGGAGGAAATGACACTATCGCATCAGACTCTGAGCTAGATGACTGAACTCTGGAGATTGATTCTGCTTCCAATTCTTTGTCACTGCTCTGAGACTCCTCACTGTCGCTGTCTCGCATACAGTTACCAATGATAACTCACACTATCTTGGCTGTAAAGCTAGTAGGATGTATTTATCGCAAAGTTTCAGGCTCTGGTGTTGACATTTCGAAAAATTTGAATGTAAACAACTCAAAAACTGCGTTCAAACTGAACAAAAACAAAGCCTACTGGCAAAATGCGCTTAATATTCATGAAGCTAGTTATTTACTGGTCTTACTGCACTGTAGAGTTCCTGTAAAAGTTGATAGAAATGCTGTAATGACTTGGAAACGAAAAGAACCCCCTCGTGGCGCAGGGTGCGGCTCTTCATAGGGAAAGAGCTAAATAGACTTCAAAGGCTGCCATCAAACTTAATGCATTCATTCATTCATTCATTCATGCATTTATTCATGCATTCATTTTGTCTTCAGGTGAAGATCAACGTAGGTCCAGAGCTGAACCGTCTGCTCAAGTTCTCGCCCACCTCGCCCGTGTCCATGCGGGTGGAGTATGGGTCCTTGGAGTGTGCAGTGGAGGTGGTGGACGACATCGGTTCTGCCATCGCCCACATCAACAAGTATGGCAGCAACCACACGGACACCATCGTCACTAAGGATGGTGAGTGCCCAGGGTGGGGCTGTCAGCCCCATAGTAACCTTACCTCTCTCCCCACAGCTGTGTAATTGAGCGTCCTTGCATTGAACAGTGGTCAGCTTGTGCTCTTGGTCTCCCCAGTCACTTTCTCACCCAACACAGGAAGCTCCTTATCCGACACAGGAAGCTCCTTATCAGAGCTCCACTTCTACTTGGCATCTTTGCTGCTCTGCTTCAGGATTTATCACCTGCTGCAGTTTGTCCGAACACTTGTGAATGGTCCACCCAGTTGTGTCTTGTACTTGGATGAAATCGGTATACAGCAGGATGAAATTGATATACAGCAGGATGAATGATGTACAGCAGGATTTACATTGATGTCACTTGATCAATTTTGAGATCTCGCATATTCAGAGAGCTGAGCCATCAACACATATTTTATGAGTTGCAGGCTTCCACTGACATATGATGTTTTTTACATCAGCAGAGAGATCATGTAATCTTATTCTTTTTATGAGCTGAAAAAACATTGCATCTAAATTACACCCCACCTTGTCATTCTGCTGAAATTGCATATGAATCAGGGTATTGCTGCAAATGGGAGACTCTCATCTATACATAGTGCTTTTTTCTTTTCTTTTTAAAAAAATCCTTGAGAACATTCCTTTTTAGCTAGAAGTGAATAAAGTTGTTCATTCTCAGTAAACTGTTCTTGCCAACAAGTAACATTATTACCTGCTTACTTAAAAGGCTGTTTTCACTGCACACACACACACACACACACACACACACACACACACACACACACACACACACAAAAGCCCATTTCTTTTCCCTACTTATTCAAACATGCATCAATCATCAAGCCGGCTCATAACAAGCTTGGTATAATATCTAAGAAAATACATAGTCTTTTCTGACGTTTTCATAATGTGAAAATGGCCAAAGCGATTAGAGACTTAGAGAGGACTAGTCCCGCTTGTGGTGCAATTCAAGCCTGCACTGGAGGCAGCTTATTGCCACACCCAGACCTGACCTTCAGGTGGCACCGGCTGATGCTGACCTGGTTCCAAAAGAACTTTGACCATGAGGTCCAGCTGAGAGACGGGGACATCATTTAGAAACTGCCCCATGTCAGTGGTCTCTTCTTGTCTTTCCAGAGGAGAGTGCTAGGCTGTTCATGAAGACTGTGGACAGTGCTTGCGTCTTCCACAATGCCAGCACACGCTTTGCCGATGGCTACCGCTTCGGCCTGGGTGAGTCAACATATCTATGTGAAGACATGAATTCTCGGGTTGTGGTAGTTGATGCCTTTGCATTGCTTTATTACAATACATGCTTGAAGGTACCTCCCAGTGAAGACATGAATTCACGGGTTGTGGTAGTTGATGCCTCTGCATTGCTTTATTACAATACATGCTTGAAGGTACCTCCCAGTGAAGACATGAATTCACGGGTTGTGGTAGTTGATGCCTCTGCATTGCTTTATTACAATACATGCTTGAAGGTACCTCCCAGTCTTATTTTCAAGTGATTGATCTAGACTGTAGAGCTGACTGAAATCTGTTCGCCTCTTTGTATTGCAGCCTCCATGAATATGTGCTCTTTTTGAGACAACTGCATTTTCAGCCTCAGTGAAATGGCTCTTGCTTGTCAGTTGGGGTTACTCATAAAATCACACCATTTTCTGCATGCCTGGGCACACATATGCATGCATGCACACGCATGCACATGCACCTGTTTATAAGACACAGGAGAAGGAATAATTGCAGGGTCTGAACGAAATCTGCTGACATTTTGGCCCATGCAAGTCAGTGAATGGTAAAATAGGCCGAGACATGGACCTAAATACTTGTAAGGTTTCACAAGAGTGTGATGTCATGAGGCAGATAGAAGTACATCATTTCATTCTTATGATGGTATTGAAATATTTTAATGTCAAATCCAGTTTGAAATTTCTGCAGGGGTCAACCTGCTTTTCATGTGCTGTCGAAAGCACTGAAGGTATGTCCTTTGAAAGGAAAGGGGCTTGGGTATACCAAAATGCCTTGGGATTGTGTTGCAGGGGCTGAAGTTGGTGTGAGCACTTCTCGCATCCATGCTCGTGGTCCAGTCGGCATCGAAGGTCTGCTGACCACCAAGTACATCCTGCACGGCTCTGGCGACACAGTGCAAGAGTTCTCTGAGGGCATCAAGCAGTACCAGCACAAGCGCCTCCCTACTTCCAGCATCCACAATGCTGTCGACTTCACCAACAATGAGTATGAGGTCCCTCTTCACAGGGATGGTTAAGTGAAGAGATGACTGTGTGTCGAGAAGTTTCAGACTTTTTCCTCCCACATTTCTTTGCTTGATCGTATGTATATGGTGACATCCCATTGCCTCATTTTTCAAGGTGTGCTTGGAATAAACATTCACTTGCTGTTGTTTTGTTTCTTGAGAATTTCATCAGGAAAGGCTGTTCTCAAAGTTGTCCACTTAAAGTGTCATCAATTTACCTCCCTTGAAGATTCATCCATTCTGAGTAACTTGTTTCTACAGAATGTTGTTTCTCTATGACCTTGCAAGGCAAATATGCATTAGAAGCAGTGTAATGTTTTAGGTGCTTTCCTTCAGTGTATGAACTCAAGTTTTCCCTGCTAGACTGATGCTTTTGTTTCTGCCCTGAAGTTGTAAGATGGTGCCATATGGTATACATGTCATGAATGAAAAGATTTTGCAGATATTGTGTGATCATAATATCCCGTACAGGAATGAAGATCATATTCAATACAGGGAAATGTTAATGTCGGGGGGGGGGGGGGGGCATTTATATCATCAGCATGATGAAATCATACATAATCTTAACCACTCATGATATGGAACATCCAACAAACCGTGAAACACAGCATGTTTGGGTATGTATTGGCAAATAAGTCTCATGCTGTATCCTTGTAGGCAACTTGGTCTTTAGCATGACATATTTAAAATCCATCTGTTATGGTTGAAGACAGTCAACACAAAATTATTGTACATCATTTGTAGATTATACATGAAGACTTGATTGATTTTTTTGTTTTTGGTAACTGATTTAGCATTTCCATGAGAAACAGTGCATCTCCATGAACTTTTTTTCTTCTCTTTTTACTCCTTCTTTTATAGAATATTTTTAACCTACGGTGTTCAAATGTACACTAAGGTATAGTCTCAGCTGTTGGTTGGTACAGAGTGAGTTAGATAGACTCAACAGGGTTCCATACTTTGCAGAAAGGATGATGGTCTAGGGAAAAAGTATATTGAAACATGCCAACACTTGCAAATTGTATTCATGGTATTGTCGTTGGACAACCTTTGTCCCTGTGCTAGACTTTCCCTGTTGTTGACAGCAGGCAGCCGTCTGGAATCAGTATGGACTTCGTTGTCACTTGTCTGCTTGTAATTTTTTTAATTTTTCTTTCAACTCTGCAGGAAAGTTCAGAAATGACAGCACGAAGACAGATAGTGCGGATTATTGAATTGGCCCGATGGTGTTCTATCCATTTGATGTAAGGTCTTGTTTTTGGTGTTAATAGTGGTTGTTACAAGCACCTGTGTTATTGTTGGAGATCTGAAGCTTGTTCATATTTTGTTGCAGAATTTTGTTACAGATGTGCACTTTTTGACTCACATGCAAAGCAAAAGTGAGTCTATGTACTCACCTGTTTTGTCCGTCCGGGCGTGGTGTCGTCCGTAAAAAAACTTTAACGGTGGATTTTTCTCAGACACTATTAAGTCTAACAACACCCAGTTTGGCATGATGGTGTATGATGACAAGGCGTCAAAAAACATACATAGTGACTTGACCTTGCTTCAAGGTCAAGGTCGCAGGGGCCGTAAATGTTGTCTAAAAACAGCCATTTTTCACATTTTCCCAATTTTCTCTGCAGTTTTTGAGATTAGATACCTGACCTATATATGGTATATAGGGCAAAGTAATCCCTATCTTTTGATACCAGTTTGATTGACCTTGCTTCAAGGTCAAGGTCACAGGAGCTCTTTAAAGTTGGATTGTATACATATTTTGAAGTGACCTTGACCCTGAACTATGGAAGATAACTCTTCCAAACTTCATAACATTGTAGTACACATGTTATACTTTCATGCTAGATCACCCGTGTCATCCGTCCGGGCGTCCTGTCATCCGTAAAAAACTTTAACGTTGGATTTTTCTAGGAGACTATTAAGTCTATGAACACCCAATTTGGCATGATGGTGTATGATGACAAGGCATCAAAAAACATACATAGCGACTTGACCTTGCTTCAAGGTCAAGGTCGAGGGGCCGTAAATGCTGTCTAAAAAAACAGCCATTTTTCACATCCTCTCATCATGTGAGTCGTGTGGGCTTTGCCCTTCTTGTTTGTGTGAAATCCATTTGTCTCAAATCTTTTCTTGTTTGAACTGGGTTTATTGTTTCTGTTCAGTGATTGGATGTTTAAAATCATTTTTGGGGGATGGGTTGGAGGTGGTTTCACCAAGATTGAAAACTTACAATATATGGAGAGAAAGTACAAAATCTATGGAGAGCCTATTTTGCCATGTTGTATTTTGTAGAGACGCAGTGTATGGATACAGCCAGTTACTGAGTGAGTGGCGTAGTGATGCAGTGTATGGATAAAGCAAGTTACTGAGTGAGTGGCGATATTTTCTGTGACTGTCAAAGACTGTGAAGCAAAAACAACCAGAGACAAGTTGAGATATTTATCTTGTTTATGTTATTGTGAAATGATATTGGTAAGTGAAGAAAGGGGGTTGAAGTATTCAGATTTTACCTGGTATACAACACTTGTACCCATTGTAGTGAATGTAGAGAGATGGCAGTAGGCTAGATGGTGGGATGAAAGACTTTTCTTGCATTGTGGCTCCAGCAGCCAACTTTGTCTTATGAATCGTTTCTTCTTCGATGTTCCTGTCCTTTGCTTCAGTCAAACAAAATGCAAGAACACCTTCTGTTTGGGGTCCTTCTGGACTACATCGACTTTTGCAGCCACTGCTTAAAAAACTGATGGAGAAGCTTGCCAATAGATGGCGCTACTGTGGTCCTAGGAACAGCAGGAATGTAGCAGCCAGTGATTTGTAGACATTTTGGTTTTTAATAACAAGCCTATATTCAACACTTTGACTGTCTTACCTTCCAAGCAGATGTGTTTCATACCTTCACAGTGAAGACTTTAGGTGCATTTATCAACTGATGTGTACAGCCAACTATGCTATTGCATGTTGTATCTTCATATTATTAAATGCATAGGAAAAGGACTTTGAATTGCTCTTGTGTTATTTAAAAAGTCTTGATGTTGATCCAAAATGACCAAGTTAGCAGGTCGTGTGTGTGTGTGTGTGTGTGTGTGTGTGCATGCGTGTGTGTGCGACAGGGTAGAGAGGGGAGTATTAAAGAGCACAGAGTAATGTGTATGTAAACGAAGGCACATGTAAATACAGATGTTAGATGTGTGCCCATGCATGTACTTCATCGAACACCAGATCCTTTCTTGGGGAGAGGAAACCAAGGGTCTTGTGAGGAATCCTAGGGAAGGAGGGTTGCATAACATCCTCTGCTGGTGAGATTCACAAGAAACTTGGGAGGCGATGCGAGGAAGGCTGGCACTTTTTTGCCCAGTGAGAAAACACTGGTTTCCTTGCATTGAGATAACATGTGACAGAGCAGATGATACAAATGGAAGGGCTGGGTGACATTTATTCTACACTTGCATAACCATTGCAGTACATTCTGTGGAGGTTTTCTCAGCTGCATAGCAGGGCAAGCCACATGCTCAGCTGCTGCCACTGTTGGCTATCAAATATTGTGGGCAGTGTCATAGTTTTGGAATAGGTCCTCCTGTGACTTGACAAGAATTGACAGTGGTAAATGATGAATTGACTGGGGAAAATGCAGTCAAGACTACCTTACACTCTAACAGAGTGGCTCAGGAACTTGCTGCTTTAGAAAGTGTTATGCAGGCTGACAGTCTGAAAAGCCTCATCCATCTGTCCATCCAGTCGCATCCATCCATCCATCCACCCTGACAAGCATCCACCCTGAAAAACCTCCCCATCCACCCTGAAAAGCCCATCCACCCTGAGTGCCAAGACCACACTGCCAGGCTGGAGACTGGCTCCAGGCAGTCATCAGAAGTGATCAATGTGGCTGTCATGACATTCTACAGAATGCAACTTCATCAGCTTATTGCTGAGCGAGAACTGGATGGGTGGAACATTGGGTAGTCTCACACCAGTTGCATTATCCACTTGGAACAGAGTTCCAGCTGACGCGGTGGCATCAAGCGGCTCCAGCTGTATATTGCACAGCAAAGTCTACCATAATTGCCAAGTGATTCTCTTATTTAGTCAATTCAAATTGGGAATTTGCTGGACTGGATGCTTGGTAGTTGGTTTCACCTGAGTGCATAGGAATAGACTTCTATCTGAAGTCATCTTTTGGCCATCTATTTACAATAATATCTCAACAGAAAACATCTGTACACTCATTCCTAAAAGTTACATTTTTATTGGAAAGTCACTGTTGCATAAATACATGCACTCCAAAGGAATTCGGTCATCATAAGTGTCCACCTCATGGAAACTTCATCAAGCAGTTGGACACAGATGTCTGAGTAGCACTGAGTAGCAACAGACGGGCAAACTATCCTTCAGAATATTTTTTTAATAGGAGGAAAAAAGTAACATGAATACTAGAGTACTAATGGTTCTCTGCATGTTGACAGAAATGTTTCCTCACATACACTTGCACACCACACTACGGGCCTGTGATGGTTCACTGCCAATGGATACACGGGTCAGCTTCATGTTCTCACAGGATTTTACATCTACTAGCTCAGACATGCATGTAATTTACAAATCATACCACAACTATTTTTTTCAAAGGACTCGTGCAAAAAGCAAATCTGACCCACAACCCACCAAGCCTTGTCTGCAGTAAATAATATAGAGAGACACCCATTGAAATATTGATGCCAAACCTTGATACAAACATGATAGACAATTATTTCATTTCATTATTGCAAATGAAAGAAAAAGGAAAGGTCAAAGCATCTTCAGCAAACAGCACTGACTACACATTTCTCCTGTGACTGAAAAACAACTTTCCCTGTGGAGCACAGATGGGATTAGGTGGCAATAAACCAGAAAGGACTGTTTTTCTCCAGTTACATCAAATGACCACGTGCACTACAAAAATGAAACACAGGTGAGGTTGTTTTTTTTCACCGGCTTGGAGGTACATCTTGGAATAACTACCATCAAGAATATTCATACAAATCAAGAACATTTACCCCAACACACATGATCATGCACATACTCACTTGCACACAGGGAAACACATCAAATCACAGAGGAGGAGTCAGTCTACTGAAAAAGCAGTTCATTGATTTGGAGCATAAATATTACGACATTTACATTTGCCCTCTACTGCTTCAAAAGATTGCTAATGATGCTTTTGATGCCATAAAACAGTAAGTACTCGATTAAAGTTTGTCATGTGCTATTGAAATCGCCCACGCTGTCATCTTTAGCCCTTTGTAAGGAGAGCAAATTCAACAGCAAATTCTTGAGAACGTCACGAGACAAAACTTTTTCCAACTGGTTTGACGTTTAATCAGGAATACATTATAGTTCCCATATAGCTTCCGCTTTCTTTAGTGAAAACAACTTTATCCAATTTGGACCTGCCAGTAACTGTGTTGTTTTACATTATGCTGCAGACAAAACTGTCCTTTCTGTTCAATAATGCAATCAGGGAACTGAGAAGTGGAATATTTCTATCAATGAAATGTACTCTTTATATGAAGAGGGAAACAAGTTGGCACCCATTTTAAATTTAACAAGCAAAAGTAGCTTCTCCATGAAATATGTCTCTTGTTTACAATACTGGAATTTAATGCAAAGAGAAGTCCAGCACAAAACTTGATTTCTAACCAAAAAAAGCACATACAAAATTTACCTCCCAAAATATCAAGGGGAAAAGGTAACACACAAAGTCCATCAGAAAATATGAAAAAATCACATTAATGACATGATTGAATAACACTCCTTCGCAATGGAATGCGTGCTAATTTACTTTTGTTTTAACATGACAATTCTACAAATGTATAAACTAGTTTCAAATAATGTCAAATTGTCTTACAAAAGTAATCACTGTATTTTTCTTAAGAACATATGTTGTTAGTTTTCCCCCCTCCTTTGCATTTTCAATCAACAGAATGCATTTACACATTTAATTTCCAGAGTTCGTGGTTCTCGGATACTTGACCAAGAGGAGGATAATCTATTACAGACAATTCAAAGTTTTTGTTTTAAGCATAGTCCATGCAGCCTGACTAGCCAAATTATTGGCAAAGGAAAATCCCCCTAAAACATTTCTTCTCTTTGATAGCAGTGACTGAACTTGCCCCTGTTCACACCACCATCTCAACACCTATATATATACAACAAAGATATCCATATCTCCCTCAACAACTAATTAGTCTCTCCAACAGAAGCAAAAGAAATAAATGTGTAAGCAACAAGACACAATGTATAGTTCTTTTCCATCACAGAAATGTAAATCAAAACAGTTGTCAACAAATTTAACACATTGAAAAAGAAGAGGAAAAAGATTCTACAAGTGCAGGGGTTGAAGCATAAGTGGATCAAGTAACAAATAACAAAATATTCAACATAATCTAACAACTTCAACAGAAATACCAAACTCAAGGCAAAATTGCACCACCTGTGTTAAACTTGAGGATGTTTAGTTTCTCAAACCAAAAGAGTTCCTTCAAAATCACTCGGCGCTACCTTTTTTGCTGCATCAGGTTAGCATCATTCTATCATTATAGTGCACAAAAATAAAATCTTCAGAATACAGATCATCATCATTCAATCATCATGGGGGACGTTTATGAAAGCAAGTGCTAGAAGATTGGAGGCACAGGATCACGCAAGAGCTGTTTGACTAGTCTCTCTCTCTCTCCACACTCTCCACCAACGAGAGACAGGCCATCCCAGCAAAAGCAACCCTCCTTCATGGATCAAGTTCACTCCCTACCGAGAGATTCCAGGCAAAATTTAGGGAGCAAGTTCAGATACAAAATTTGCAGGCTTAGAATGACTGGACCCACAAAAAATGCACACAAGGTAAAGTAATGATTTCAGTCCAGACCTCTGCACCATAGCGATTCTGCTCTACAGGGAATTTGAGTTGATGTTCAACAGCAGCACTAGTGACGCCGACTGTGCAAAACACCATCTCTACCCTGAGCACAAGCATCTGCATGAACCAGTCTTACCTATTGGTTTTTCTCTCTCCTCCTGGACTACTCAATTCTGCAGGGAGCAAGTCTTTCCAGATGGACACATTCCAATTCAGGAACGGAAATACCTCCGTCACAGTCACAGCAAGGCAAGTAGTGCAGTCTCGCACTGCCCAAGACCCAACATGAATATGCCAAACATGACCCTACACAAGGAGGCACTGGGCATCTTGGCTGGATTTGAGGTATCAACACAGAGCAAGGGTAGGTATCAACTCCATCAATGTTAACATTAAAAAACCTATTTGAGCTCTCTGCCCATTTCTTAATGTTTTACTCAAATGCTTTTACCAAAATCAGTGTTTATTCATGCTTGAGGTGATTGAAGGTACATGCTTAATCACACACTTTCAACACACCTAGCAAAAGATCTAGCATAGTATTCCATTCTTTATGGTCAATTTTCTAAAAATAATGTTTTTGGGTACTACAGTGATTGGTCAAGTATATTGCACCCAAATTTTCATTCAATTTCAATCATTTTTGTTTCATTTAATGCCTTTAGTGCTTTATTCCATCCTTGGCTGGTATCCTTGTTCTGCCCTTTTCCACCTATCTCAGGTTAACTCTTGAATCCCTGTATCATGGACCGACAGTTTAATTGCCTGTCTTGCAAAGAAGCAAAGAAAAGCAGCCTAAGATGGGCAGAGACAGGCACAACAGGAATACCAGTCATGGGTGGACAAAGGCGCTACAGGGACATAAGTTTTAAAACTTTATATTTCTACGAGATCATGAGAGCAACTCAAACTCTGCAGAAGGTGCCAAGTGTCTCATTTTGTGGCCAGGGGTCACACGAATATGTTTGCTTTCCAATTCAAGGCAGCACATCATTGTGGCAAGGGGTCACACAAATAAGTTTGCTTTCCAATTCAAGGCAGCACATCATTGTGGCAAGGGGTCACACATGTATGCTTGCTTGCCAATTCAAGGCTACACATCAAGCGAGCTGCAAAAGTCAAGCAAAGAGCAAATCCTTCAAGGGTAAAACTTAAGGCTGATCACGCTGCAGTGACTGTTCAGGTGAGCTAGCTAGCTTCAAATACAGGCTTGCAGCTCAACCTTGACTTGAGGAATATTGCACTTAGCTAGCTGTCATGATGTGTTTTGACAGCAACTTTGCAGTAGAATCCTTTAGTCTCTCTCATCATATTGGCATCACAACTGGTTCCTTTGACACTATTGATGAATGTGGTAAATACACTGTTTTCATATTCCTCCCAGCATTGTTGTCATTGGATGTAATATCACTGCTTCACCAGCAAAATTAAAGCACGTCCTACTGGATATATAGAAAAATTTACAAGTTGGCACATAGATCACAATCAGGGAGTAAAGATCCTCGAAAAAATTTGACTGAGTGAACCTTTTAAAGCAGACAACGGTCAAATACAGAAAACAATCCAATAATTTGCTTGGTATCTATTCTGAGAAGGTAACATCTATTTATATTTGTAAAGTAATATCCATCTCAGTATACAAATAAGTCATCACCTAAAGATTTGGTGCAGAGTTCAAATTGATGTTGATGCACTGTCCAATCACTTTGCATACATCATCCAACAAGATAATCCTGAGCCAAGCTTATGTAGTGCAGAAAGTATATAACACAAAGCTTTTTACAAGACTTGCAAGACAATGATAAAGATAACATTATATGGTTTTTCTCTCTTTTTTCCCCCCAAGCTTTTCTTGCACAAATGTACAGCCTTTCCTTTGAATGAATTAAGAGATCAGTTTATCATTCAAAAATGGAAATCAAGTCTAGCACTAAGTCCAATACATTTGCATAAGATTGATTCTGTTTACTGTCAGTGTCCTTGTCAAAGATGCCAAATGTTAATTGTTACCATTCCTCCCTTGCCATACACAGAAATAATATTAGCAGTGAAGATTCAGCAGCTATCTCCCTTGAGGCATACATGAGCAACTCTATGAGAAATCACAGCATCTACTCTACAAGAAAGCAACATTACCAGTTTTATTGAAATGAGCTATCCAACCCTATGTCGAATGATATCCTTCTAAAATTCCAATGTGGATAAATCAGTCAGTTCACATGGATGAACAAAGTGTCAACCCACCCAAGAATGTTTTTTTACAATGAAAATCTTTCCTCTCAAAACATGAAAGAGAACTTCAATAGCGACTGGTAGTCAGCCAGCCATCAAAGCCAAGCCCGGGTCTCGGCACTGGTGAAAACACACTCCTGCAGAGCCAACATGACAGCTATGCCATGCCATCAGGACCGGACAATCCACCGTGTTCTGAACGTGTCTCTCAGAGTATTTTGGATGGCACTAGAACCAGAGGTTGTTGCTCCAACCCCTGTCATACCTTGGATTCACTGACTCTCTGCGGGTGATGCTAGCAGTTTTCCTGTCCAAATTCCTGAAGATTTGGCTGCCTGGAAGCCGCTGGCTAGATGCTTTAGAGACACGCTAATGACCAAGCACTAGAAACATGCCTTTGACATGGCACCCTAGCAGGATGCTGACAACAGGGCATGCTGGGCACTCTAGAATGATGCAGCTCACTAAGCCCTCTACAAGGGTGTCAATGGTTGCTAGAAGATTGCCAGTGGCTGGCCCACTAGAAGGATGCCAGAAAGCATGTTGTCAAACACACCAGTCAGGCCCTCTCTGCTTGCAGCAAATATGACACTGGTCCCCTAAAAGCCATAGGAACAAGATAAAAGCATCAGGGAATCTCTACCAGGTTCCATTAGGGATGTGTTGGGGGCTGGGGGGGTGGGGGAGGGGGAGGGGGTGGGGGTGCATCTGTCTGGTTGGGGGATTTGGAAGCTTCTTCATCAGTCTGCTGCTGCATCTGCTGCTTCACTTCCTCCTTCAGTTTGTCACTCTTCTCCTTTATTTTATCTGCCTTCTCCTTCATCTTCTCCTCATTCTCCAGCTCCTCCTCCCGCTTCAGCAGGCCCACCACCTCCGTCACCTCCTTCTTGCTCAGCTTCACGTTCTCCTGACCTAGCTCCTCAATCACCTGCAAGAAAAAGTGCAGAGGTCAGAGGTCAAGTCATGCAGGTCAAAGATTATAGGTTACACAAAGATAGCTCATGCCGAGCTTTTGCTATATAGAGTTACAAGACGCTCGGAACGCAGCGCCCCAAGCAGCCAGGACTATGGGGAAGTAATCACACTGCTTAGATACATGTAAAAAGTGCTTGTTTGTCGACGCATTTCTGATGCATTCCGATCATGTTTGTGAATACATTTACGGTGTAATGTGTAATAAAATGATTTGCTGCAATAATGGGGGTGTTTTGGCTTTGTTTTTTTGTAGCAGGCGTTGTGAAATCGAAATATTTGGTTCATCGAAATGTGAGCCTATAGTCCGTTTCAACATTGCTCCGTCAGTGGAGACAAAGATTATTCGTCTGCTAGCCATCTAGGTACATACGATCGGTGAGGTTTGTTTACTTATCTTCTGTGGGTTTTGTGCAGAAAGTATACGTTAAAACAGTCTAATATGACTATTTTCGATTAGTTTTTAATCTAATTAATATTTTTGCATGATTTAACGCGGCCGGATCTTTGGCATAACTCCCCGGGCGTGCGAAGTCAGTAGCGTCCACTGGCAGAGCAATGTTTAAACGGACTATAGGCTCACGCGCATGCGCATAGGCTCACATTTTGATGAACCAAATATTTTGATTTCACAACGCCTGCTACAAAAAATCAAAGACAAAACACCCCCATTATTGCAGCAAATCATTTTATTACACATTACACCGTAAATGTATTCACAAACATGATCGGAATGCATCAGAAACGCGTCGACAAACAAGCACTTTTTACATGTATCTAAGCAGTGTGATTACTTCCCCATAGTCCTGGCCGCTTGGGGCGCAACGTGTCTCGATCCTCATAACAATGAGCTAATGAACTATCTTTGTGTAACCTATAATCTTTGTGCAGGTAGAGGGTGGAAAGCCAAGGGTTGTGAAAACACCTAGTGCCTTCCAAACTGTGCAAAGCACTCAGTAAACATAGCAGATGTTTGGAGCAGATGTTTGGAGCATAGTGAGACCTCCTTGCCCTGTGAAGCAGAAGATGGATGAATGGATAACGTTTTACGGCCTATCAGCCTTTGAAGGCTATGTAAGGCCATTAAGCATGAAAATCACTAGAATAGAGTAAATGCAAATCATGGTGTCCCTAGTTATTCGCCTCTTACGAATTGCATAGAGAGATGCGGTGGGTCAATTCTTACCCCAAACCCACAGGGGGATTGTGAAGCAGAATAAATTTTTCATCTGTGCAGACTGCACAACTTGTTTTCTGTTTCAACATCAAGTACCCATAAAATGATTGTTAAAAATGTAAAAAATACAGAAATCATGGAAGTTGTTGCCATGGTAACCATAATTAAATATTTTAACCAGTTCCATGCCCTTATGACCGAATATTCAGTCACGCAATTACGCCTTCCATAGTACCCTTATGACCGATTATTCGGTCACAGAGATTCTGAAATTTGTAGGTACCCCTGTGTTCAGATTTTGATGACAAAAGGAACAGGAATGCTTACCCTAGGCAAACACTAGGATATGCTACAGTCTGATCTTAACAGCAGAGTGTATTTTGGCTGAGGGGAGCGTCAAACTGAGGTCACCCCACTTAAAGCAAGTGCGCAGTCGTCATGCACAGATGTAAACAATGGCAGCGCTCACACCGTCTACAAGCAAAGGCGTGAAGCCTGGTCAAGTATCACCTGCTCGGTTAGCAGAGGCTGGCGAAGCAGAGGAGAAAGACTTAGAAAGCGATTTAGTCAGCAGATTCCTTTGATCAGGTCAGTGGCGATGACGATCTCGAACTTTGCACTCGACGTGTGTTCATGGAGTTTGGAGACTCGAGTGATGAATCCGAGATTGTTGAACAACCTGCAGTGGCAGCGTCTGGCCTTTCTGCTGCTGCTTCTGACTCTGAAATGAGTTCGGACGATCAAGGATCGCCTTATCCCCTCCTCTTGTCAGGTATCGACCCCTGCATCTTCTCGTCGAGCATCACGGAGGTGTGGTCAAACTCTTCACAAACGTGCTGTGGTCAAGGGACTTGCGCTTACAGAGGACAGCGGCATGGGAGGGTAGTGATCTGCAGTCCTCAGCCTAGACAATCCTGCTTTGAGGGAGATTTCCTTCCCCCAAATCGTGTCACCTCAAATTCCTCAGTTTTCAGGACATGCTGGGATTAAAATCAGCACCGCAAACTTTCAGACTGTTGACTACTATCAGCTGTTCTTCACGGACAGTCTCATTCACCATCTCGTTTCTGAAACCAATCGGTATGGAGACCAAACCTTAGCTGCAGCAGAGTAGCGTGGGTTTTGAAGGCATTCCAGGCTTCTTGCCTGGAGAAATGAGAAAACCACGACAGACAAACAGGGTACCAGGCCAAGCGATGTCGGGTCCGCCACAAGAAGGGCATCCGCCGTGTCACCAAAGTCATGTGCCCTGACTGTCCTGACCAGCCTGGCCTCTGTGCTGTTCCATGCTTCAGAATTTACCACACAGTAAAGAAATTCTGAACTGTCTAGTGGTGGATATGCCCTTGGCATGCAAAAGGACCTTATTGTACCAAGCTAGGTTTTACCATGTCTGCCACTAGAAGGGAATCTCCTGGGTCTCCAAAAGCTTGTGGCCAGACTGTCCTGATTAGCTTGGATTCTACCCTGCTTCATGCTTCAAGCTGAAATACTGGACTGCTCACTTGAACTGACTTTTTATTGAGATGCATGCATGACAAAATATTACACTTCTTTCCTTCACAGATCATAGTAATTACTGCAGTTGTTTCTTTTTGAATTTGCCGGGCATGATATTGATCATAGCAATCATCCATGACTTTGAAAAGTGTGCACATATGAATTCCTCATTTTCATCATTATGTAGATAGAATTGTTACAACCTGAAGGCTGAAGAAAAAATATCCTACAAGCCTTTTAATACTTGTCTAAATACAGTAGTCTCTTCTTGAATATGCCTGGCATGATAGTGATCATAGCAATCATGCATGACTTTGAAAAGTGCGTACATGTGAATTCCTTATTTGAAAGTTTATCAGAAAATGCTATCTGATAAAGCAGGGACACTGATACAAGGGCAGTCTTCAGTACATGCAATTGTACTTCATCAAATATCTATTTAATGTTTGGTCAGAGAAGACGGAATCCATTGTCGAAGGCGAGAATATTCTCCCACTCCCCCTTCGTTCTTTGACAACATCTGAGCCTGGTATCAGTTTGTTTCTTCGACAATGAGATCAAAGACATCGTCGTTGAAAAATAAACTGAAATATTCCGTCTCAGACAGTCCATTGGGAACAAAAGCTGGGCCAGGCTCAACAGTAATTGATGGTAACCGCTGTTGGTCATATCCGTTCGGAGCAATCATTGGAATTTCTTCTTCACACACTGAAACCTCGGAATCATGCACTATGATTGACTTTCGTTCACAACGGTTCCTCTTCAAGAGATATTCTTTGTTCTCAAACCCCTCCTCCGAGTCAGAATCAAAGAAAAATTTGACCAATACCTCATAGTCTATAATGACGTAAACAAAACTCAAACTGTGTCGATTGATCACACGAAAAAATTAGCACAAAAATCCACAGCGTAAATTTTTTTTAAATAGCGAGAGCAGATGTGAAAACTAGGTCTCTTGTGGGTACTTTACTGTCGAAAGAGCTTTCAAAGTTTCACTACTCTCAGATACTGTCTCTATAAATAGGCCCCATCTTTCAGGCGGATAGATCAGCCCACAGTGCTCTAAAGGTTAAACAAAGTCCCCACATATTACCATGACAAGGTAATTAGTGGCTGAGATCTTGAAGTACTATGAGGGAACACATAAATTGGAGATAACGGCTGTTGAAAGTTCATGACAAAGTGGAAGTGGAGTTGAGTGGTCAGATATGGGGAAAATTGCAAAATCTGGATTAGCAATAAATGTAAATAAAGCATTTATGGTCAAAGGTTGACGAAAACATACCCTTAATATATATCCAAAGTCACTAAATTTATTTCTGGACAAAGGTTTAGCGTGACCTCACCTTCAGAACAGTGTTGACATCAATGTTGCCATCATTGTCTTCATCAAGGATCTCCAGAATCTTCATCGCTTTTGTCTCATCTGGAATCTTCTGGAGGCGCTTCAGGGCTAGAACCATTTCATTGATACTGATAATGCTGTCCCTGGAAACAGAAAAGCATAACCACTGTGACTGCTCTCTCTGGAAACAGAAGTTAATGAAAACTGTTCATGTTGTCCTCACATGTAAAATACATCTCTCTATTGTCCACCTACAACTACATTACATCCAACTTCATCTCACTAGCTTGCCTTAGTCATGCAGTTCTACAGAATGTCCATTCTCAATCTCTGAAAGTAAAACTTGGCAAACCAAATCCATTCTTAGTTCAAACTACATGGGATATCTCCACATTTTCAACCTGTTGGAAAACATCCAGGCAACCAGAGCCCAAGCAGACTCCTGCTCCTTGAGGCAGTCAATGGGTTTTACAAACATGCTCCATCATGAAATTCATTGCCATTGTCTCAGAGGATCCTTGCATGAGACCTCAAACCTTTGCTGGGATACTTCAAAGCAGAGCCCCTCATTAATTTGTTTAGATTCCTTACAGGATCTTCAATTCCAAAAGGATAAATATTGCAAGAATAAGCTTTAAAAATAAAGCTCTACATGAGGATTTCACAAACAGCAATTCATGGTGCACATTTGTTCTATATACCTCACATTCCCTTGGAAGGTTCCTTTATATCCACGCCCTTTTCTTCTCTAATACTTTGATAAATACTTAGCCACCAAAACTGCACAATGTTAACTTGATGTTCTATATTTATTTAGGGACACTGCCAGTGATCAAACGCGGATAGAGTGAGGGAGTGGAAAGGAGCAAAGGGAGAGGGCAGTAGGGGAGGATGGGAAATCAGTCATGCAAAGGTAAAGGTAGGTTTTATATAGCAACTTATTGCCCATATGTGGGTCAAACTGCTTTACACTTTATCCCCTGATCGCTGGGCCACATGATCAGTGCTTCACTGGCACCTGATGACACGTTCAGTGGCAGACAGATAGGATGCACACAGTCAGGTACCAACACCAACTCCACTCCCTGGGGAGTACTCCAAACCAATGCTGCGTCATGGCTGAACACAAGGGCTAATTGCACTACAGAGTACCATCGCTGCCTTGACAGGTACCTAGTTTTGCTCCTGGGTAGGGAGAAGCAATGTAAGGTAAGCACTTGCTCAAGGACGCAGCTCTGGTAACTGTGCCACTTCGAACACCGCACCCATTAGCTGCAAGCGTCTGCAGGTCAAGCGCGTTAACCACCCGACCACGGATTGCCACATCCAAACGAACCATCTCCTCTTACTGGGCCACTCTCTCTACAGGGTCACTCCACCCTCTCTCAGGCCAACGCACTTGTTGATGTCGATTTCCTGCATGATCCGCTGCATCCTCTCCTTGTCCTCCTGGATCTCGCGGTTGCGGCGCACTCGCACCTCCTTCACCTCCAGCTCCTCCTGGAACTTCTCCTTCTTGACGTGCAGCTTGTCAATGATGACGTCTGCCTGCGAGATGAGCTTGTCCACACGCTTCATCAGGCGCTGGGCGGCCTTGGACTCCTCAATGTGAGCCTCGGGGTCATCCACCAACACCACCACCTCCTTGAGGTCAGCCAGGTCCTGCAGAGACAAAGGTGTCGTGGTGAGGCAGGCTGTGGCTTTTGCTGTATTCATGCATTATGTCCTTGGCCAGTCTCATACTGTGGCCCCCCCAAAAAATTGGTTCAGGTAACAAGCCTCCCCCCCAAAAAAAAGCAGGGTGGGCAAGATGGGTTTTGAAGATTCTTTTGTTTCTTTTTTTAGTTCAAAGAGAGGTTAGCTACCTTAAATGTCTCTGTCAGAGAAAATCTTAGTTTCAAGATACAAGATGACAATGAAGGCAAGCAGCCATATTGGACTACTCTCTGCAGCCAGAGAGAAATAAAAATGATTTCACTGGCAATGTCAGCATTTAGTTTTAAATGCCCTTTTCAAAAGACAAGAAACAACTCCCCCCCCCCCCCCCCCCCGCAAAAAATAAATATATATATATATAAATAAATATTCCTTTTATCAGTAATAGAATTTCACACATATATATATATATATATATATATATATATTTTTTTTTTTAATGTAATTGAAGTTATTCTCAATTCTAGTGAAGGATTTACAAAGTTGAGGTGTGCACTATTTATGTATATGTGTGTGTGTGTGTTGTTTGTGTGTGTATGCATGTGTGTGTGTGTCTGTGTGTGTATGTATGTGTGTGTGTCTGCTTGTATGTGTGTGTGTGTTTATTCTAGCAGCAGTCAAATATAGTGTAAGGGAAATAATGTCTGATGTTCCCCACGTGGCTGCTATATCTAGAACGATGAATTCAAATGGAAAAAAACTGGACAGCTGGACACATGGTCACTGGCAGACTCATTTTCACATGCATGCACATAAAAGTTTTCATTTGTACACACACATGTGCACATGCACACACAAACACACACATATGCACACACACACACACACACACACTCACATGCACACACACTCGCACACAAAAACATTCATGCACATACACACACACATTGTCTGTCCGTCTGTCTGTCTGTCTGTTTGTCTGTCTGTCTGTCTGTCTCTCTATTTCTCTCTCTCTCTCTCCTGTGTTGTTTGACACTTGTTGCATAACTAGACATAACTTCCTGAAATGATCTGGGCACACATCAAACAAGAAGAGAGGAAGACAGTCAAGCTAGAAAAGAAGGGCTGTTAAGAATACAGGTCAAGTAATAAATTTATTGAAAAAAGACCAACCACAAAGCTTACCTCTTTGTATTCGCTGACTTCTTCCTTCAAGTCCTTCAGCTCCTCCTTCTCTATGCTGATCTTCATCTTGTCGGCAATCTGCTCAATAGCTGTCTCAATCTCAGCTAGGTCCTTGCTGGTAATCACGTCTTCCTCCTCCTTTCCAGCTGCTGTCTTCTCAATGCGGTCTGTCACAGTAAGGACCTCTGGGTCTCTAAGTTCTGGAAAAAGAATGGGGTGCCAAGGTCAGTCAAAATATTAACTGAAAAGAAAAAGGTGTGGACAGTAATCGTGCAATTGTATTCTTTCTTGAGCCCTGAAAAAGGCCGTTTAATAAAGACAAGCGTGTAATGATGGGGGTAGAGTTACTGTCCACACCTTTTTCTTTTCTGGAAAAACAAGTCTTGGATGAACATGCATTGTCCCACACTGCCTGTCCCGACCCCTGGCAACCATTCCTGTGCTGACCTCATGGTCAGCGAAGCCTCAGCTCCTCCCTCTTCCCTCAGACCCACCATTAAAGTTCACAGGTCAAGTGACAACCTTGGTGCAGTGCTGCCTTTGTCCCCCCATGGTGGCTGCACTTCCAACTACAAGTTGGAGTAGAAAAATTGCAGAGCAAGTCCACAGCTTTCCTGGGCAGCCAGAGACAGTACGGGAATGGTTGCAAGGACTAAATACAATACAGGTCACTATTTGTTAACAGACAAATCCTAGAAGTGCAGTCAAATGCAAATCTGTAATGTCTTTTTGTTTAATAAAAAAATGGGGTTAAGGTAACATGTATTAAACATTTTTTAATAAAAAGGTTGGTAGATTGACCTGATTTTTTTTTCTTCTTATTTTTAAAATACTTTCTAGACGAAACCAGATTCAACATTTTACCAAACATTCATTCACTGAAAACACGTTTTAATGACTTAAATAGTGGATTCCCTGGGAGCTCCAAGGGCAGGGAAGATGGGACAGCATGCAGTTAATTGTTTACTGTCAATTCCTCTTTCTCCTTCTGCTCCTCCCTCCCCCCCCCTTTTTGCTCACAAAAAAGAGTTCAGGATCAGCAGGAAAAAATAGGGCAGATCCGGTTTCTGTAACCACAACCTTTTTTATCAATGCCTTATCAGTTGTAAATGTTTTTGCATGTGCTACAGTTTTTTTGTGTACACTATACATCTGTGTCTGTGTGTATTGCATGCTTTTGTGCACGTATTATATGTTTCTGCATGTGTCCCAAGCTTCATAACTTCCACACCAGTGACATTCCTATGAAATCAGCTCTCAAGACATCCATCCCAACAGGACTCCCGGTAGAGGAGGACAGTGGAATGACTTCTGCCTCCTACGAGTCACTCCTGCCTTGCCCTACCTTCATGGGGCTGTGGCTTCAGGGTGATGGCTTCCTCTCGCAGCTCCTGCTTCATCTGCTGTACATCCTCCGCAGACAGCTGGGCCTGCAGGCAAAGCAAGGAATGAACCCTGTCAATGTGGCCTCCAAGACATTGGTTGTGATGCATACAAAGGTCTACCATTCGCCATCAGGTGCTGATTGGATTATCAAAAACGGGCCACACAAGTGGACGTCCAAGGAGAAAGGTGTGACAAAGACAGTCAAGCTGGCTGGAAACATATACGGGTGGGACACAACATCTGATTGGCTGCTTTCTTATGAGGGTTTTTTTCCTAACCATCTACTTATGTTGTCATTTTATGAATGAATCACTGCAAATTCACGGAGAATTAACCAACCAAGATCACTTCCCAGTCAGATGCGGTTGCTTGCCCACCAGCTTGGCCGTCTTTCCACACCCCTCTCCTCGGACAGGTCCACTAGTGTGGCCTGTTTATGAAAGCCTTTCCCCATAGAGTTTTTCAAACAATAAAAACAAAGCCTATATGATCCCTGGAGTTAGCCAACAAGTGCAGCAGCAACCTCATGGGCATGTTTGCAAATCCAAATATACCTCAATATGCCACCAATCCCTTTCTCCTGAAACTAATGGAAATTAAATTAATAATGGGACATAAGAGGTACTTTCAATGAAAGAAATAAGTTAACACCAGTTTATGCACATTACTTACCTTTAAAAATACTAAAATATGAAATATCTAAGTTAAAATAGCCATGTTGAAGTCTTCATAAATTAAACATGAACATTTTTTTCATTAACTTGCACACAATTTTCATCTGCTCTCTGTAAAACAAACAAACAAACAAACAAATATGCATAAAAAAAGAACCAAACCAAACAAAACAAAAAACAAAACAAAACAAAACCTCCATCAAAACTAATCACCCATGCCTCTCCTCCTGTCTGCACATTTGGCCAAAATGAATTAGGGATCAGTGAGGAGGCGTAGATGACTCTATTTAGTCCATAATTATACATAAACTATCACTGACAATATCAAAAACAGCAAATTAATCCTGATCTATAGGTGCCTGATCTTAAACTTAAAGTGAGCAATAGCATAAAAGCTCTTGATTCACCAAGCCCTTCTGACACAGCCAGCAGCAGCCCCAAACAAAGCACTACAGAGAACAATGTTTCAGAGTGCCATGCCTACTTTGTGTATGGCAACACAGTTATGGAATAAAAGCTTGCTGCAAAGCCTGCACTCCCTAGGCATTGCTGTCCAAACAGCACAGTCTGACACTGGTAATTGGACCTAGCACTTATCACCAGCTTCCTCTCAGCACAGTCTGGCATTGGTCATTGGCCCTGGCACTGATCACAAGCTTCCTCTCAGCACAGTCTGGCATTGGTCAATGGCCCTGGCACTAACCACTAGCTTCCTCTCTAGCCATTAAGAGAGCCGTGATCCCCAGAGGGTAGCAAAACCTTACCTGCAGCTATAGAAATGTTCACAGAGGAGTGCTTGTAGGGAGCTCTATTGAAATGCAAAGCTTTTCTCCTACTTGACCCTGTCCACATGAATGCATGCTGTGAACCTGTCTGAACATTTTAAATACCCATTTTGAAATGAATAGCTATCCTTTGAAGAATGTGCCTCAGTTCAGAGACCTGTCTCTTTACCTGTGATCTGTTCTCTAATGGCTAGAGGGAAGCCAACGGAATTATTTCATACAATTACTGACAGAAAATAAACTATCCCACCCATTAACTTGTACCTTATTTACATCCCATGATACACAATAATTTTTAAACATATCACTACAGCCAGTATTCAAATTGAGAAAGCAAACTTCAAGATAACTAGAAGAAGTCTTATGCTTCCTTTCAGTTGTTGGCTCAAACTTCCAAGAAATGGATGAGTAACTCTCACAGAAAGCATAGGAACCCCCACCACCAGTCAGACACCAATGTAAGTTGTTAAACACTTCAACAACATGCATGAAATTCCCTAGATAACTCCCACACGGTCTAGAGCAAGTTGATCAAAAATAATCTTCCAAGCAAAATTCATTGACTGCTGGCAACATCTCAGTGTACTTTCTGGGCCTTCATAAGTCTTGACAATATCATTTCTTAAACTTTACTTTCAAATCTCCAAATCCTTTCAGCATCCTAGTTGAGCATATGTGCCTTTCATAACTTCATGTTAATAAAACCCAAACAAAGTGATCTGAATGGGATGTTAGTAAGCCCCTGCCAGAATGACCAATGCAAGAATGATGGAAAAGTGGTTGTGAGAGACAAACATAACGGATTTAAGAGAGGACTTTAGAAACAGACTACCATTAAAACAATCCTGTCTCATCATTACTGTCACACATCTTAGGTAAGGTATGTAACTAATGAGTCTCCAAGCTAAACAACATTATCAGCACTGCACTCTGCTAAAAGAACAATTCATGGCAAGGAATGAAGATGTTTTTGTTTTGAAATATTAATTGTCTGCTCAAGGCTATTCAAACTGCTTTCAGTAGACACCACTGTCTATACAGGGTTTAGAAAGCCTGTTTGGGGCTGTAGCAGTCGCCCAAACAAAGATAGCCACATGGAGACTTGCTAAGCAAAGAGACTTGCAGTCAAAGCATCAGTGAGCCACAGCATTCACGGGGCCATTCCGTTGCCATGGTGTTTTGCCAGCAGTGCACAGGGAGGGGGATGTTAGTGATGGGAAATGACAAGAAGAAACCATATCATACCTCTGGCTTCAGAGCCTGTGCAGCTTGTTCAGCCTAGTATAAGAGGAACCAACCCCAAGCAATTTACACATAGCATATGGTAACTTATGTCAAAACAAACAAACAAACATTAAAACTACTTTCAAGGAATAAGAAGGCATTTGCGGGCACTGCAGCCCCTCATTCACACAAAAACACGCAATACTCAAAGTTACACTTTCTTCTGTCTAAGACCAGGACAACTTAAAAACTACATCCGATGTTGTAAATTAATCAAACAATGTGATTTTCAAGCTGCAAAGAATGACCTCATTCACAGTTCAATTTCATAGTTTACCACAGCAGCAGCATGGTCCCCATTCACATAATTTACCACATCTGTAATGTCTTCCCTGATAAACTTTGAAGTGGGACCTAAATCCATCTTTTCTAGGGTGAACATTATGTGTCCCACATTTTGAGTGATATCAAAGAACATGCATGTATATGCATAAATGTTGGAAAATGTGGGACACTCATAAAGTGGCACACTGGTAACTGCTTTCAGGATTTGCCAGGTGTTAGGGTTGAGTTGCTTGGTAATCATAAATTGAAGCCTCATGTTTTCGTATTAATATGTGACGAAAGTCCTCCGGAGGCAGGATTAATGGATGGATGGATAGTGAAGAGACGGATACAAGCCCTGGTGGAAATGAGATGCTACCGCAAGATTCTGAACATCTCATATAAAGACCATGTCACGAATGAGGAAGTCAGCAACAAGATCAGGAGAGCAATTGGACAGTACGAAGACCTGCTCTCAATCGTGAAAAGCAGAAAGCTGAAGTGGTACGATCACGTGTCAAGAGGCAGTGGGCTGGTCAAGACCATCCTGCAAGGTACTGTACCAGGTGGGAGAAGGAGAGGCAGGCAGAGAAAGAGGTGGGAAGACAACATCAGAGAGTGGACAGGCTTAATTAACCTTTGCTGACTCACAGCGAGCCACAGAGGATAGAGATCGATGGAGGAAGATTGTCCGAAAGCAGACCTGTTTACCCCTAAAACTTTGCATGTGTAGTTTGTGTGAGCAAAAGTGAAGAAATGTGTAGTTTTGTAATTGAATGTGTAGAATTTCCGGGGTCGGCTCTCTATTGCGGNNNCATTCTGAATTCCGCTTATTCCCTTACACTGCAGCTAGGCTATCACCTTCTCCTCTCCCGTCTCCTCCTTCTCCATTCTTATTATACCTTACTTATTATGCCTCCTTCCCTCAATTTCTCCCCCCCCCTCCTTTACCCTTACACTCTCCCTTCCTCTTTGCTTCCCCTTCTCTCCATCCTTATGCTTTTCTCCCTTTTCTTACTCTCTACTTTGTTCCGACCTTACTCCTCTCACCTTCCACTCCTCACCCCCTTCCCCCTTCTTATTGACCATTCTTATTTACACTCTCTCTTCTCCATACTTTCATTCCACTGTTTTCCTTTCCTCCTTCTACCACCTCTCTTTTTTCACTCTTTGGCCATTCCTCTACCGCTCTCGTTGTTCTCCGTTCTCCCCTCTCACATACCCAACTTATTGTCAAACCTAGTCCTCTACCTGAAGGACTTCTTTTTCCTCTTTTCCCTAACATCTTCATTTTCTTTTCCCTTTACCCTTCCTTTTTTCAGTTTTACACCCTCCCATACAATTTTGCCTCAGCGTACTCACTGGTTCAGATAAGCGTAATTTTTATAACAAAAAGGTGCGTATTTTTTTGCGCTGAGACACGGACAATTGCAAAACATGCAGCGTTTGGTTTGCATACAAAAGAGGCAATGCAAGTGAACAGAGCGACGTTACCGTCCCCCTTGACCGCTAAATCCGGCTGCTTAGTTGAAGCGAAACTATGGTGGGAGATGTAGAAGAGAGGGAGGGAGGGGAGAGATTAGGGAGGGAGAGAGAGTGAGGGAGGAGAGAAGAGAGAGAGAGAGAGAGAGAGAGAGAGAGAGATAATGGAGGGCGAGAGATAGCGCGAGAGGGAGTGCTGAGAATATGGAGAGCGCGAGGCGAGAGGGAGACGGTGAGGGCGCGCGACGAGCGAGAGAGAGAGAGAGAGGGAGGGCTTGAGCGAGAGAGAGGGAGGAGAGCGAAGAGCAGGGAGAGAGAGAGGGAAGAGAGAGAGAGTGAGAGAGAGAGTGAGAGAGAGAAGAGAGCTGCCGGAGATCAGTGGTATAGCACGACGTGGGAGAGAGGAGGGGTGGGGGGGGGGGGGAGAGAGAGAAGAGAAGAGAGAGAGAGTGCACAGAGAGAGAGAGAGAGAATGCGAGAGAGGAAGAGAGATGAGACGAGCAGAGAGAGCAGAGCCACGATAGACACGCAGCCAAGCACTGCTCCTCTCCATAGTCCACCACTGTTCTTTTTATACGATTGCCTGGACCCATGTCCTCTCTTTTACTCCCAGTACTCCATGATAGCCGCGCGGCTTACCAGCGACACATCTTCCCTGGGGAATAGTCGGGCTAACCTAGTGCGCTGTCGGGATAGCCTAGGATTGACCATAGTGTCCCTCGCATTGTAAGCGATACATAGTTTCGCTTCAACAGCCCGATTCAGCGCCTGCTGGACGGCCGTGGCACGCGGGTTGGCAGTAAAACATGGGTTGGAAAAAAATCTGTCAAGCGAGATGATAAAAATTGCGGATTGTGATATGCGTAGCCGAAACAATACCGTTTGCATAGGAAACAATAGACTTGCGTAGTTGCGTAGTATAGTATGCAAATGCGTAGTTTACTACGCTCAATGCGTAGAGTAAACAGGTCTGCGAAAGTCATCAGTGGTGCCTCAACAACCCATCTCAGGGTTAAGAGACTGAACTGAACTGAACTGGATAGTGTGTCGTGGCCTATCACTCAGCCTTTGTAGGCTGTGTAAGACTATTAAGCACGAAAATCACTAGAACAGTTTAGAGTAAACATAAATCAAGTCATGATGTCCCTAGTTATTCACCTCTTATGAATCGCGTGGAGAGAAGCGGTGGAGACAGGATCAACAGTCTATTCATTCATATCATTTGCTGACATTACAGAACAACTAAAGGCAATGTACAATCTACTTTAGAATGACAGATTCAAAATTATACTCCACTTCTTGCACAGCTTTTCTCATTGATCTAACTGAAGAATTCTTCTACACTATATTTCAAGGCAATGAAAGCTAAAGCATTCTTCCAACAGATGTGTCAACAAGATTCTGAAGTATTTTCAATCCCTTAAGAAGGGAGCCCAAGGATGAAAATGCAAAAAGAGGTCGAGGGTGGGGGTGGGGAGTGGGGGTGAGTGAAGGTTGGGGGTTGAGAGGGTTGGGGGTTAAAATTAAGGACGGAAGGGATATAAGGACAGTGGCAAGAACAAGAGAATAGACTAAGGGTATGGGCAGGGGTGAAGCAATGGGGAGCACAGACGGTAGATCACAAGAAGGAAGAATGAGCCCAAGAGGAGAGGCCATGCAGCATCAGAATGCTGCAGTCTCATTTGCCTATCAAGGGGCATGGCATCGTTGATGCTCCAGCAATCACAGGGCAACAAAGGAAAGAGCAAAGTGGCTGTTCCATGCAAATCATCACTGCAGCACTTCAGATGGCCAACCATTTTCCCATCCAACGGTAGAGGAGCAAATGCTCTGACCACTCACAAGAAAGCTGCACCTAGCATTACTCTCCAAGGCCCTCTCTGGCAAGTCTGAGATTTTTCTCTACACAATGATCACATGTCATCTGACTGACACACAACTAGACCATCAAGACAGCCCTAGCCCTGGTGATCAAAACCATTTCACATTCAACCATTCAGACGCCACAGCTAAGGGGATGTACAAATGGTTAACTCTGAGATTTCAGTCTCTGGACTCCAGCAGTCTAGCACAGGGGTAGCAAAGTTTAGGGATAATCAAAATCTGACATCATGAGACATTTCAACACTTGGACCATTAAGTCCAGGCAGACAATACAAGGTTTGAATTTCAACCAAGACATCCATAGACAGCCAGATGTTCAATGCCGACCAGGCAAGCAGGAACATTGATCACTTCCACATTTCACATTCACTTACATAAAATCTATCCTAACAGTTTTGTTTTATCTTGCAGAATTGTAAAAGATTATTATATAAAATATTCAAAATACTGCAACACTTTCATGTGTAAGTGCAAGCATACTATGCCTAAATAACAGTGTATCCTACCACATATCAAAATGCCGATGATTACAGAAGCTTACTTCCTTTCCGTATAAAGAAATTATATGGCAACATGAAAACACTAAATTCAGTTTTATCCCTTTCAAAAGTTCAAATCCAAGATGCAACCACCCAACGAACCCATTCATCCACCCACCAACCCATTTCAAAATCTGCATGGATAGAAGAAAGATCTACAAATTGCCTTTTCCCCCCTCTTCTTTTTCTTCAAACAAGGAAAAAAGATGGAAACATGTCTGTACCTCCAGTCTCTTCTTCTCTTTCTCCTCCTCCTCTGTCTGCTTCTTCTCGTTCTTGATGGCCTCCTCCTCGCTCTTGATGATCTCCAGTTTGGCCTTGTTGTCCACTTTGGTGCCCGCCAGCTCCGCAGCCTTCAGGGCACCCTCCGCCACCTGCAGTGAGCCGTCAGCAATGGTCAGGACTTCCAGAAAGGTACTAGTGGCAGCAATTGTTCAGTCTCAACATGGTATGAAAGGCTAATTTCAGTCAACAGTCACCAAGGATCTGCAGTCAGTGATCAAATCAGGAGAGAGAGAGAGAGAGAGAGAGAGAGAGAGAGAGAGAGAGAGAGAGGAGAGAGAGAGAGAGGAGAGAGAGAGAGAGAGAGAGAGAGAGAGAGAGAGAGAGAGAGAGAGAGAGAGAGAGAGAGAGAGAGAGAGAGAGAGAGAGAGAGAGAGAGAGAGAGAGAGAGAGAGAGAGAGAGAGAGAGAGAGAGACAGACAGACAGACAGACAGAGAGACAGACAGAGAGACAGAGAGAGAGAGAGAGAGAGAGAGAGAGAGAGAGAGAGAGAGAGAGAGAGACAGAGAGAGAGAGAGAGAGAGAGAGAGAGAGAGAGAGAGAGAGAGAGAGAGACAGACAGACAGACAGAGACAGACAGACAGACAGACAGACAGACAGACAGACAGACACACAGACAGACAGACAGACACACAGACAGACACACAGACAGACAGACAGACAGACAGACAGACAGACAGACAGACAGACAGACAGACAGACAGACAGACAGACAGACAGACAGACAGACAGACAGACAGAGACAGACAGACTGAGACAGAGAGAGAAACTCAGAGAAAGAGAGAGAGAGACATAAACAGAGAGACAGAGACAAAGTGAGACAGAGACAAAGTGAGACAGAGACAAAGTGAGACAGAGACAAAGTGAGACAGAGACAAAGTGAGACAGAGACAAAGTGAGACAGAGACAAGGTGAGACAGAGACAGAGAGAGGGATCTATGTTAATACAATTTGGTAACTCCTTGAAAAAAAATCTGCAAATTACAGGAAAAAACCTAATGAGTAATAAATCCAGTAACGCAATGAAAACACAAGAGATGTTCAGATTTACATATAGATATCACAAGCAACAGGGATAAGTAGGCACTTCCATTAAGACTTCATTTGTATGAAATACGAGTGCTGCTTGATTAAAAAAAAACTCACATTGAAAAATCAGTGTCCACCTTGATGCAGGAACCAGCAGGCACACAGCCAACACTCACCGAGGCTTCCGGCAGTTGTGACAGCGTGACCTTGAGCTGCTCGGCCGTGGAGAGTGTTTCAGGAAGGTACAGAGCCCGGGACAGAAGGAGCAAAGAGGTTGGGATCTTTTCATTCAGGTGCATGTCGATCCACTGCTTCAGCTGGAAGCGCAATCTGTCTTCGGGCACTCCGAGGGAGCGCATGCCTCGTGCCCTGCATGCAGACTGCACTTCACTGATGGACAGTGAGTCTATCCCCTCCCGAAGAATGACCTGCGGGCAGAGAGCCATGAAGTAAATGGAAGAAGACTGAAGAGGGTCCTGGTATGAGGTCATTCAAGTCCACTAGCGACTTCGCCTACTGGCGAAACAGTCTCTAGCACAGTTGACATAACATGATGGAAGGATTTCATCCGAAAAATTCTAATGAGTCACACAAGAGACTTGTGGGATAGTCGATCTGCTCCCTGACATACACTGTTAAAGTAGTTCTAAGACTATTTTGCACAAAACTCATAACATACTTTTGTTGAGGCAATAAACAAGCATTTATTTGATAAAATAAAATGTTTGTGTTGAAATGGAAACAAATTTTGACATCTGAATGATTTCTGTAAAAAGTGGAGAAAAAAAATAGTA
>JAWQFJ010000917.1:42500-76779 GCA_034096865.1 Theodoxus fluviatilis
GGAATGACAGAAAAAGGGGAATGATGACAGAAAAAGACAGTGGAATGACAGAAAATGACAGAAAAAGACAGTGGAATGACAGAGACCTAGGAATGAGGACAGAAAAAGACAGTGGAATGACAGAAAAAGAGGCATGATGACAGAAAAAGACAGTGGAAGTACAGCAGATAAATAGTGGAATGACATGAGAATATGACAGAGGAATGAGGACAGAAAAAGAAAAAGACAGAGGAATGGCGACAGAAAAAGACAGTGGAATGACAGCAGAAAAAGACAGTGGAATGACAGAAAAAGAGGAAAAGGACAGAAAAAGACAGTGGAACAGCAGCAGAAAAACAAAGTGGAATTAAAACAGATAAAAGACAGTGGAATGACAGAAAATGAGGAATGATGACAGAAAAAGACAGTGGAATGACAGCCGAAAAAGACAGAGGAATGGCGAGAGAAAAAGACAGAGGAATGGCGAGAGAAAAAGACAGAGGAATGACAGCAGAGAAAGTTCTCACCTGCTTATTTGCCTCCTGGAAGGTGGAGGGCAGCATATTGGGGAACAGCTTGACGGCCACTGGCAGCAGGAACTCCATGAAAGGGACCACAAGGAACACGAGGAAAGGCACCAGTCGGAACATGTCAGCTGTCGTCCGCACCATCTGTAGGGAAATCCCATTGGCAACAACTGTCAAGGAGGAAAATAAGACTCATTTTATGAAAATCAGTGTTGACCAATTCTTTGTTTGGGGAAAAGAAAACCCTACCCCACCCTCCAAAATCCAAATCCATATTCAAAATGTTTCCTTGTCTTAGTATTACAACCCACAATAATATGAGAAGTAACATAACAAACTTCTCAAAACACAGATTTTCATTATAAAAGCTGCAATACAAATTATGTAATTTATTACATCATTTCAATGCTACAGAATTTACAGCTCTTATTTCTGCAACCGGAATTACAAAAAAGCCAACCATTCTCAGGAACTGAAAATACCATTCAGAAAAACAATATGTATTCTACTTTTCCATCAAACGACATACCTGAGCAGTTTTAAGGTGTTTCTTTATTAATATTATTTTTCTCTACATGTAAACTTGTCCAGAATAACAATTTTGAGCCAATTTTACTCTCTTTCAAGCCTTCTCCTTCTTTCTCTTTCTCCCCCTCCCTCTCTCCATTTCTCTCTCTCTCTCTCTCTCTCTCTCTCTCTCTCTCTCTCTCTCTCTCTCTCTCTCTCTCTCTCTCTCTCTCTCTGGCACTAACCTGTCTTCTTTCTCTCCTGGACAGGGTTTTACCATTGAGCATGGCCCACAGCAGCCTCATGCAGATGCGGATGTCGATGAAGAGGAGGCGGAAGCCATGGTAGTAGTGCTTCAGCTCATCCAGGACGCGCTGCCCCAGAGGTTTCTTGGCAGGCTGAAATGGGCACCAGGTGTCACTGCCCATCCCAACAAACAGCAGTGAATGAGGTTAAAGATGCTTATCATATTCATGTGCTATTAAAGTACACAAATTTAAACTGTGTTTTTTAAACAAACTGATGCTGGGAAATAAAATACACACACACACACACACACACACACACACACACACACACACACACACACACACACACACACACACACACACACACATACAAACAAATAATTATATTCATTAATTTACCAACCTACTAACTGATGAATGAATGAACACATTTATAACAAGAAGGGCAAAGCCCATACGACTCACATGGTTGACCTTGACCTTTACATGACCTTGACCTCCAGGTGACCTTCAAGGTCAAGGTCAAACAACTAAACCTACCAATGACATCATACACTAAGAAATGCTTTAGACATTTTTCCTACCAAAATACATGTGACCTTGACCCAAGGTCAAGGTCATCCAAGGTCATGCAACACAAAGCTGTTAATTCAAGACATAGGAAGCACAATGGTGCTTATTGGCACTTTCTACCATGAGATATAGTCACTTTTAGTGGTTCACTACCCCATTTTGGTCACATTTCATAAGGGTCAAAGTGACCTTGACCTTGATGATATGTGAACAAATGTGTCTCATAATGAAAGTATAACATGAGCCCCACATAATTATTAAGTTTGAAACAGTTATCTTCCATAGTTCAGGGTCAAGGTCACTTCAAAATATGTATACAATCCAACTTTGAAGAGCTCCTGTGACCTTGACCTTGAAGCAAGGTCAACCAAACTGGTATCAAAAGATAGGGCTTGCTTTGACCTATATACCACTTGTAGCTAAGGTCGCCATTCTCAATAACGTGGGAGAAAATTGGGAAAATGTGAAAAATGACTGTTTTTGAGACCACATTTATGGCTCCTGTGACCTTGACCTTGAAGCAAGGTCAAGTCACTATGTATGTTTTTTGAGGCCTTGTCATCATACACCATCATGCCACATTTGGTGTTGATAGACTTAATAGTCTCCGAGAAAAATCCAACGTTTAAGTTTTTTACGCCCGGACGGAGGGCCGGCCGGCCGGCCGGACGACACGGCTGAGTACATAGACTCACTTTTGCTTCGCATGTGAGTCAAAAATTAAAAAACAAACAAAAACTTTGAAGAAACCCTCCCAAGTGAAGTGTAAATGATATACATATACAGACAGAGAGAGAGAGAGAGAGAGAGAGAGAGAGAGAGAGAGAGAGAGAGAGAGAGAGAGAGAGAGAGAGAGAGAAAGAGAGAAAAAGAGAGAGAGAGAGAGAGAGAGAGAGAGAGAGAGAGAGAGAGAGAGAGAGAGAGAGAGAGAGAGAGAGAGAGAGAGAGAGAGAGAGAGAGAACAATGACAAATTGCTTCTCCTACAAAAGCTGATCAGTCACTGAAAGGACACTGCACAACACTACACTAGAAAATGACTTGCAATTCTCAAGGGCAAGGAATGTGACTGTAGCAGTCCTACTTTAGAGAGAGACCAAGGAGACAGTTGGATCAGGTGTACAGGTTTGGATGACAAACTTCATGGACCCATTGCATCAGAGTGATGGATCAGAGAGAGGAAATCACTGAACAGCAGCCTTGCCATGAAGTTGTCCAAAACATTGTGTACTGCTTCTGATGACATCCTGGTCACTCACAAAATACATATTGAAATCTCTAATTAACCATCAAGGGACCACACAATCTATTCTACTCTGTAATCCCTGATTATACAACAAAAACAATTACCATGGAATTGACAACATTTATAATGCAGGTATTGTTGTTTATAATCAAATTGAAAGTATTTATTTTCTTACTCATGCATATATATGGAAGATCAATACTCCTATTACTATTCCAATTACAAATTCAAAATATACAATGCACAAAAATGTATACCATGTATTTTATCCCAAAGAATATATAATATTTTAAATACATAACCTATAAAACACAGAATTTTATTATATAACATTAGGTCACAGCACACAAAAAAGTCACCCAATTGACCCAATTTTTCAGAAAACCCTAACTTAATTTCTCATTAATAAATACAAAAATTGACAGTAAAGAACAAACTGCATGCTGTCCAATTTTCATTGCCCTGTGAGCATTCAGAAAATCCAGTATTTACGTTTTAAATACCGATTTTAGTTAAATAATGTTTGCTTTATATACAATCTAGTCTCTTCTGAAAAGAAGAACAAAAAGTTCAGGCCAACATACTGAACCCCCCCCCCCTTTTTTTTTTCCATTTACTTTACCACAACTTTTTTTTCACCTTTTGGCCCTACCTATATTCATTTGATTATATAACATCATCCAAAGTTGTTACCTAGGACTGAACACCTAGTGCTTCTCTACTGTTCAAACTCCAAACCAGTACAGACTCAGTAACCATGCAAGAGCAAGCCTCTTCAGAGTCTGCTACTGACAGCAGACTTTGTTTGGGGCAGGGATGGCGGGAAAAGGCAAGCACTTCCTGTTCAGCCAAGCTTTGAGACTCACCACCACTTCCACTTTGGGTTTGCTTTCCGCCAGGTGGACGCTCTTCTCCGTCTGCGCTTTCTCCATCACCGCTTCCTTCAGCGCCTTCACCGACTGCTCCATCTTTGACTCCGTCTCCTTGTAGGTGGCCACACTGCTGTGGAAGTCTCGAAGACATGCCCATGCTGCTGCCTGAGGAACCAGAAAGTCAGTCCTGTGCCTAAACAACTGAGGTCCTATGAGGTGCTTGGTCTTGAAATAGCTGCTATCGCTCCTGTGATTCAATTCCTCTGATGGGAATAACAGCCTTAACCCAGCCTGCTGGTGTGTGGAGATCCACTTCTTGTGCTGGACATACCAAGACCTAGGGCCTGCGTAATCCCTGCAGCAAAAAGGAATGAATGAGTAAACAATTAAATCCTGCAGCAAAGAAAAAAAGAAAGAGTGAACAACACCATTCTTCTTAACAGACTCGGATCCTGTTCATCTGATTAAATTAGATTCCTCATAATGATGAATAAATTTACTTCTTTCAAACATACTGAAAACAGTTCTTACATTGTCACAAATGTTGTAGAATATGCAGCACTATAGAAAATTAAAAGAGTAAAAGTTTTAATGATGAAAAAGTCCAAATATTTCTCTGGGTTCTACTTGTTTACTTTTCATTTATTTTCAGCGACCACTCTCAATAGGTAGGCCTGTATAAAACACACACAATTTCTGTGTTAGATAACGCAGGGGGAAGTTGGCATGATAATGTTAACGTTTAGACACTGCTTGAATTATTTATAGATCGGTTTACACTTCATCAATAGGTTATGGTTCAAGGAAACGCTATTTCCTTGTCTGTACGTCATTTTCCTGAAAACTTTATACAATGCACCAAACCATCGTGAAAAGCGGTTAATATAGGACAGTATCATGTCAGTCAGGGTGATCTCAGCTTTCTTTGATGACTAGTCTCTATGTCAGCAACATTGTCAACAACCTTGAGATGATGGACTGCCCTTGAGGGCGGCCGGTGTGACAACGGCATCTGCATCCCACGAAGTGACCTGGAAGAAAACAAACACCCCTTAGGACCATGCGAGGAGAGGTTCATTTGATGAAGGTGGTAACCATGTCCAAATTACGTAGAGCAAATCGCAAAACCGCGGCGCACATACCCCATAACTAAGCAGAGCAGACCGCACGACAAGCCGACACTCACACGGAAAAGATATAACGCCAAAAAGTAACTTACTGTATGCAGCAAACCGAGACACTTTCGTCGAAATGATTCTGTACGACATGGCAGCTTTAAGTAATCCCTAAGACATGGTCAGCATCCACCGCGCTAAGTCACTGCCTGCCGACCGGTGATCACCTGTCACAGTGCACTCAATGGCGGACAGGTAAGGGACGTAACTCTGATCGCCACTAAAGGTGAAGCGAGTGCTACACTACTGCAATGCCATTCTCGTCAAAGACCATGGTCTTTGTTCTCGTATTGTTGGTGACACTTGTGGGACCACGCTGCTGTTGAAATATTCCTCACGTGTATGCAACTAGTCCATGAATCACGCCGCTGCAAAAGCAACAACACGCGCATCCTGTGATACGGTCTGCTGTCAGTCCCGTATTGACGTTTTCTTCGCAGTGAAACTCGCACGCGATTTAATTTCAACAGTCAGTGATAATCATAATAACCATGCTTGCTGCAACGATGGCTGATGGTAACAGCATTTTTCTTTGGAGTAGCGATGATAGTAGTAATGATGAAATCACTACCTTGGCGATTGCTGCGGCTGCCACAGCGATTGTTATGCACAGTCGAAAGCGCAAGAGGTCTTGCTGGTCACACGAATGGCCGAGGAAGCGAGCCACGCTTGGAGCCTACGACTGTCTCTTGCGAGAGCTGCACAACGGAGACCTCACCACTGAGAAAAGCTTTCTTCGGATGTCACACGCCAGTTTCCTGAAACTGCTGCAGCTTGTTGGGCACCACATTGAGAAAAGAGACACAGTCATGCGGCAGGCGATAAAGCCAGAAGATAGACTAGCTATCACTCTTCGATACCTTGGATCTGGTAAGTTTTACGAGAGAGAGAGAGAGAGAGAGAGAGAGAGAGAGAGAGAGAGAGAGAGAGAGAGAGAGAGAGAGAGAGAGAGACAGGCAGAGAGAGAGGCAGGCAGAGACACATAGAGAAGGGTGTGGGTGGGGTGGACGGGAACATGCAACGAAGTCTTCACAATAATTTAATATGTTAATTTTTTTACCTGTTTTGAATATTATTGTATAAATTTACAAGAATGAACGAATGAATAGTTAAGCCATCTATCAGCCTTGATAGATGGATGGGTGGATGGATGGATAGAGGTAGTTTATTATAATTAGTCCCACATACTAAGCAATGCTTTGTACTTTTTCAACGCAGATGAAAACATACAATACATACAGTACAAGTGTATACTGGAACAAAAACAAAACAAAATCTAGCACTGCCTTTCACTCATTCATTATGTGAATAGTGGTGAGCACAAATGATAATCTTGCATGCAAATTTTCAAAATGTGGGCATTCTGTGCCTTAATTGAGAGGAGAGCAGCGTGAAGTGGGTGCACAGAAAATGCACTGTCAGACAACACATTGGCCACCTGATTTCTGCTCTGCTTTATGTAAAGTGACTGCAATTATTTTATATTGGCACCTAGGCTAGCAAATTTACAACCTTGTTTAACTGTTCCCTGAGCATATTCTTGTTCTTAATACAAAGAATATATATGAATAATTCTTCTAGGCTGTGTAATGTCATAGGCTACAGATTCACGAGAGTTGGTCGGACTGAGCAGTTTCAATTTTCTTCCTTAATTGCCTTTAATGAATTAGGTAGGGAGATGTGGAGAGTACATTCTTACCCCCCAACCCATGGGGATTTGCATCAGGACAGTTTCCATTCACCTCCTTCCATGCAAAAATCTTCTCTCCACAGATATCTTTTCTTTAACTGTATTCTCCTGAGATCCTGTGTCATGTTTTGTTTCCAATAGTTTTTGTAGAATGTGCTTTATCTAGTGTTTATTTCTCCCAACAGTCTTGTGTGTCATGATGGATTCTTGTTAGTTCTTTGATAAGGGTTTTGTGTTGCTCATCTATGTCTGGCAGTGAGAACCTTAGCTTTAAAATTAAACACAGCAGGCTTGAGGTGGTGTACTTCACTCAAATCTTCTGAATAATTCACATTGCAAGTGCTGATTTAAGCCTGCAAGCATCAGAAATAAAGGTATTTTACAGTCATCAAATGGCAGAAATTGGCATAATAATTGGCCCTTAACAGTTTGGATCAACTCCGTGTGAATCTTTCACATTCAGTAGCCCTTGTGCTGACCCTAGTGGAAGTATTTGCACATTCTTTCAGCGCTGAGTCCAGTGCTTTGATCCCCAGGAGCCTGAGACTGTGTTAAAAATTCCAGATCAACCATTGACCAAAATTTATCTGGGGAATTTGACAAAAGTAATCAAGGGGTTTCCCAATCTCTGCAGAAGCTGAGAGGAGTACATGCACCTTTATTCTGGACCATCCCTATCAGCACAATTTTGGGCAGATGAAATGTGTAAGTCTACAGGGCTGTGGAGGACAAGCAGAAAGATGGAACAATTGAATGAGTGTCAAGTATGATGTGTGTGATTCCTCCACTTCCAGGGTGGTTTGGATGCAGGTTTGGATGTGAATGGTCTGACCCCATCCCCATGTTTTCTGCTTGAGGCCACCCCTAGCTGAGTTGCTGGATCAGGCCCCGATAGCCCAGCAGCCAGGGGTTCCAGCTGATGAGGGGTGCATAGGGTGGTTCCAGCCATAGGTTACTCTAGCCTAGCTAAGTGATTGCTATGATAATAGCTACAACAACAACAACAACATTAACCTTTATTTTTGTCCTTGGTTTAATTAGACATTCGTTTGAAGGAATGTCACTACCAGTCGATGCTGTGCAGTGCCCAAACAAGAGGCAATGCTGGTGAAGCACTTTGTGCAAGGATACACCTTTGGAAGCTTTCAGCTTTGAATACCATACCAACTAGGCACAAGCAACTGCAGGTCAAACAATCTAGTCAGTCAACTGTAGATTACCAACTGGTCACTGTGTCAGTGTGTGTTGCATTTTGCATATGGCTAGGGCTCGATTGGCAGATACACCACCTTTGCTCCCTGTTTGCAAATGAAATAAAGCATTCAGTCTCAAAGTTATGGTGATGGTTGCAGGGGGGGGGGGGGGAGTAGGAGCAAGAGAGAATATGTACCACAATAATTCTTTAACCACACCTGCAAAAACAACCAGTTGAGCAATTCTGTCACTTTTGCTGAAGTCAGCCTCTGACTCATGAAAAAAGGCTATGGCAAAAAATAAAACACACAAGTCGGGGTTACTGTAACATGGCAAAAAATAAAACACAAGTTGGGGTTACTGTAACATGGCAAAAAATAAAACACACATGGCAAAAAATATGGGTTGATAGGTCGGCCTATACTTCTTTTCTTCAAATTTTGTTTTAAAATAGGCCAGATTGAACATAAATCAAGTTTCTCTTTGGCTGAAAATGCCTTCTTATACATAAATAGTGGATTCCCTATGTGATCATAGGGCAGGGAAGATGGGGCAGTTTGCAGTTTGTTGTTTACCATCAATTTCCTTTTTTTTATTTTTCTTTATTCATTTTTGCCTGAATACAAAAACGTATAGGGTCAGCAGGGAAAAAAAGTGCTGGTTGGGTTACCATGACTACAACTTCTTTTTTTTCCTTAAGTAAGGAAATGATTCAACATTCTTCCACCAGGTAGTTCCATGAGAGACTTGAGGATCACGTTCCGCACCTCGGACAGCACCATCAGGTGCATCGTGCTGGAGACTTGCAGGATCCTCCACACCCAACTACAGGCCAGGTACCTGAAGGTGAGACTTCAGTGTGTTGGCATTTGCCTTGTGATCCATCCTCCACGCCAAAGAATTTGCTGCATGCTAAGCTAGTTGAGGGAGCATGACCAGTGAAGCATCCATGCTTCCCCTGTGGCAGCATGTGCAGAAAGTAATAGGGAAAAAAGTAGCAGGAAAAAAAAGCAGAAGAAAAAAAGTAACAGAAAAATAGTATTAAATCGGGGGGAGATCTGACAGTGAAAAAAACCATAGGAGATGGGTGTATTTTAATTAAGATCTGTGAGATTATAGTGTATCTACTTCTCTACCATCAGCAGTACATTGTTTTTGCTTTCCGTCAGTTCAGTTTCAGAAAAATTCCACAGGATTTATCCACATGAAAGTGGTGAGTTTTATGTCAAAACCGGAATGTACTTGAAGACTATATGTGAGCATGAAAAGAACAATGATAGATCTTGAGAAGTACTAATCAGAGAGCAAAAGTAACAGAAGAGTGGGCAATCAGTTTTTATCCAAGCTAATACACGTATGTCCTGGAAGTTTTCATGCAGACATAAAACAAGCAGAGATGAATCATGAGAAGTTTTAATACTGGGAAGGAATTGCACTGTGGGAGTGACAGAGAAGTGGCAAACTGCTTTGTCTGAGACACTCTGTCAGTTTCTGCTCAGTAACACCTTAACGCTGGTTGACCATCAAGCGGTACCCTTTTTTTTGCAGGCATCACCATCCAAAAAACAAACAAACGAGGGTTGCATTTACCTGACACCCTATTTTTTCCTGCCAACTCTTAAAACATTTTTTTTTTTGGTGGCGAAAAAAGATGAGAAAATGAAAGGTCAACAACAAACTGCAAGCTGTCCCATCTTCCCTGTGAGAACTGCTTCAGTTTAAAAAAATTTTTAAGCACTTTCAGTTAAAGTAATTTTTATGTATGTTCAGATGAATCCATTGTATGTATACATGAAGTTTCTTGAAATATATACACATACTTCTATTTCCATGCTTCAGTGCCACACAATTATGTGGTCTGCTTTAATAGTCTCAGATGCCTACAACTTAGTTTTACTAATTACTATCCAGCTTTCATCATAGGTTATAAACGTAAACTAATCATGATTTTGAGTAATTCTGTAAAATAGTAGTCATCCTTCTGTTTAAACGTTTTGTTTTAGTGAACCAAACAGGAGGTGTGCCTATTTTTTCTATTACTTTTTTCTGATACTTTTTTCGACAGTTACTTTTTTCCTTCTATTTTTGTGTATCCATGTTACTTTTTTTTAATTATACTTTTTTCTGTAAATTTTCCTAGTTATGATCTTTCCTGCAACTATTTGCAGGAGAGACATGCATCAGGCCTGTGACAGAGATTTCAGAAGAAAAACAACCAACAAAGCATTACACAGACTAAACACTTACTCCACAGTTAGATTGTCCACCAAGTCAAAAGTCTGTAACTTCCCTATGCTCTTCTCAAGACTCCTGCAGACTTTTGAAAACAAGGTCAAAGATCTGTTTCCTGACTCGTCTCTGCTTCTCTGGAGGGAGTTGGTCCATTTCTCCAGCGATGAAGGCACAGAAATGAGCATTGGTTGAATTTGAACCTTCAGTTTTGGCCATCTTTGTTTTCCTCGTCTCCACCAGGTCTCTGAGAATGTCCACGGCTTCATCGGCCACGTCTCTTTTCCTCTTTGTCACCCGAGCACCTGGATGTACTCCGTCAGCCATGCAAGTCTGCTGCTCCTCTGCCCAGGGGCTGGGCATGGGAGTAGTGCATTCTGACAGCGATGGGGATGAGGCTTGCGTGAGCTGGGGGGGATCTTCAGACCCCGTGTAGAAACTGGTGTCCTCGGACTGCTGGCTATGGACCTGGCTCATTGGATAAATGTCGTCTGGGCCGTCAAGAATCTGATCTGACTGAAAAGACCAAACATTTCTTCTAATGCACTTTCTACAAATGTAACAGTTCAGCAAGACTTCCCCTCTCACACTGTCTCTCTCTCACACACAAACACACATCCATGCATGCACATGCATGCACAAGCACACATATGCACGCACTTGTACACACACCCACGCATACACACACACACAAATATACACACACTCCCACATGCATAACCATTCCTAGAGCATCAGGTTTTGCTTGTCTCATAAGCATGAAAAGGGGAAACTATTATTAATTACAACATGAAATGTGAACAAACCAATTTAAGAAAAACAAACCTACATATCTTCAGAAAACTCTATAACTTGGCAACATGGCGAGGACACTACCTGTGATCTACAAGCAAAACAGGCAAGAGAATGATAGCAGTGCACTGGTCATAAATTGGACAGATTTGTCAGCCCATGCAGTCACTGAAAGGTACAACTGGACTCAAAAGGAGGCCTGTAATACTTGTAGGGATAAGGGAAATACAGATTAATGTTTAGGCTACAAAATTTGCATGTATCTCCTTGCAAAAAAACCATGTTTCACTCATTTTTTCCACCAAGTCACTGAACAGCACAGAACATGTTGTCCATTCAGCCTTCAGTGCAGTGAACTAACTTATCTTTCTAGGTACCCAGTTCTCCAGAGGAGTGGAGAAAAATCTCCCAGGAGTTTGAGGAGAGGTGGGACGTCCCTCACTGCATTGGAACCATCTGTGGGAAGCACATCCAGATCATACCTCCAGCACCAAGCAACACTTCCTTTAGCTCGGGAGTGGAGGGCCCTCGCTCCCACTGCATATCCCTGCTTGGTCTGGTGGACGCCCACTACAAGTTCATGCACGCTGAAGTGAGCGCTGATGCCAGAGCAGGAGATGACAGGGTGTTCCGAGACTCAGCTCTGGCTGAAGGCCTGAAGAATGGATCCCTGGGTCTTCCTGACCCTACTCCTCTGCATGGGCGAGAGAAATCTGTGCCTTTCTTTGTCATAGGGGACGACATCTTTCCCCTCAAACCCTACCTCATGAACCCCTGCCTGCACCATCCTGCCACCAGACAAAATGGAGAGGGAGAAGCACGTCCCGATGCCGAGGACCAGAAGCTGCATAACTACAACTATCACTTGTCCAGAGCCAGGCGAACTACAGAGAATGCTCTAGGCATGATGTCCTCTCGCTTTGGAGTCCTGCAGAATCCCTTGCGCTTGTCACCCAAAAACGCAGTAACCATCGTCCAAGCATGCATCGTCCTTCACAACTTCCTTGTTGAGGAAGAAGACAAATCATATGCCCCTCCCACTCTTGTAGACAGAGAGGCAGGTCTCGGCCATGAGCTGGTGCCTGGTGACTGGCATCAGAACCACCACACATGCATGTGGGACCTATGCCAGCAGGCAGGCAACAGAAACTCGGGAGAAGCCCGGAGACTGCAGGAAGAACTGCAGGAATACCTCAGTCTGGAGGGTCACCTGCCCGACTAGAACAGCTTGGTTCTTGGAGGGACAAGCTTTCTGGGCTGACTGCGGTCATTAGATTGGATGTGCTATGAGAGAAATTCAGGAGATAACCACATGCAGACAATGGAAAGTCCTAAATGTCCATGATGAAGGGGATTTCACTACTGTAGGGTAAACAGTCATGAAGGACCTTGAAGTGTTCTTCATGGGTTGACATGTGCATTATCACTATGTAGATCAGTCTTTTATAAACTTGTACCAAAGATAATTTATGTTTGTTGTTTGTTTTGGGGAAAGGTGTTTCTGGGTTGACAGTGATGCTCTCCAAACACACAAACTTTGCATACTAAAACCAGTCATATTACTACTCACACAAGATGACGACCATCAGCAGTGATCATTTTGAATAGACCTGGGGTTTATATCAATTTTCTTCTTATCAGCAAATATGTTCTGGAATTATAGTAGGTTTTTTAGTAAATAATGGTACAGAATAGCTTCCAGGATCCAAAGTTCTGGTGCTAGCTTGTCAGTAGTGTAGGTATAACAATATAAAATCAATTCTTTCACACACACACACACACACACACACACACACCACCACCACCACCACCACCCTCATCATCTGTGACAAGCAGCATTTGTATTGTTTTAGAAATCTGGGTCATGGGGGGGGGGGATTCACTGTGCTGCACGATTGTACAAGTTTGAAATCGAAGCAGGACTGGAAAATCTCAACTGCAGTGAAACCACACAACTTGGAGCCATATACAGTGATGAGCAATGCAATGCATCTAAGGCCGCCCCCCCCCCCCCCCCCCCCCTCCCACACACACACACAAATAGTTGTGGTTATGGTAACCTGACCAATCCTTACATTCTCTGCCAATACAAAACTTTTATTATCAATCATGCAAACACAAGTAAAGAATGAAATTGAAGGTAAACAACAAACTGTGTTCCCTGCACTATGAGCACCAAGGAGTACAATATTTAAATTGAAAAAAAAGTTTTCAGTGAAAGAAAGTTTGGTTTATGTTCAGTCTGGCTCATCTGAAAAGAAAAGAAAAAATTTGGGCTGACCTTCAGACTCACCCAATCCGCCCCCCCCCCCTCCTTCCCCCCCCCCTCCTTCCCCCCCCCCCCCCTCCTTCCCCCCCCCCCCCCCCCCCCCCCCATGTTGCCTTAACCACAACTTTTTTTTTTGGCCAAGAAGGGGTGTGAGGGGAAGTGTACCAAGCAGATGATGCTTTTCCTCGACGAACAGAAGGGTTTGAGGAAGCTGTCCAGCAAAGAGAAGAATTTCCAAGTGGGCCTGAAGACGTTGTTTGAAATCTCGGCAGACCTGAGCTTGCCCAGGTTGGCTGTGTACTGGGTACGGAGATTCCTCAGTTTGCTTTTCAACTGTTCAACTGCAAGTAAAATGCAACAATGAAATATACTTTGTCCCTGTTTGGAAACTATTGAAAGAGTCTCTGTCCTTTAGTACTGTATTGTGGAAAATCTCATGTAAAATATCCTGTTGTAGAACAACTTCTGTTCAATAAATCGCATATTTTTCTGTGAAAAGAAAGAAAAGGGGTAGAATAAAATAAGAAAGTATCAAATTATGAGGGAAGACTCTGAATAGCATTAGATTGCAGGGAATATGAGATCTGCAGTGTAAACATTTTGTCAAACTTTTTTTCATAGGTTAACAGAAATGCGTCAATTAACTCTCTTGGCACTGTAAGATGATATATACAAGACACAAGATTTCATGATGATTAAAATCATTACAAAGCATGGAAAAAAGACATGGTAAAGCTCTAATTGCTAGAGAACAGTTTGCAATCAGCTCTATGCAATGATAATTCCACATTCATCCCTCATTTCCCCACTGAGGGAATCTCCAAGTCCACAACTCTTGCTTCAATTAGTGCACATGGCAAAGTCATGCATTGCAATGAGAAGGGCTTTGATTAGAGGAATGCCGTCCTTATAGCTTGCAAGTTTACATTCATCATAATGATTCAACAAAAGGGTAATCACCCAGAGTCAAACTCATTCATCACTTCTCATGTCATGAAATGAACATCAGTCTTGGGTTTTAGCCTCCTTTCTTGGGAAACCACTTTGAAAGAAATAATGAAATTCAGGCCTTGAAACCGAGATCAGATCAAAGTATGCTTTGAAATACAAGATGAAATTTTCCCCTGGAAAAATAAATGGTCTTCAGACTGAGTTTGTCTTGTAGTTGTAATGATATTCTAAAATGGGAGGTTCCCCTGCAATAAGTCGAAGTGGGAGATCAGGCATCCAAGAGTTTCCTCCCTTAGACCATGTATTTGGCAGACACATTTTCACAGTAACATCACTGGCAGGCTTTTGGTAAGAGCAAATCAGTTTCATGGGGATGTCATGTACTTCAGAATGCAGAACAATGTGCATCTTTCAGTTACCATCAAAACAACAAAGCATCAAGATACACAAAAGCCTGAAGTAATGTCTTGATTTCTCCAAGGTCTTTGTTTGCTAACTCCTCTCTTCTGTTAATCTCAGAGACAGCATCAGATTTTTACAACATTCTTGCCCAGGCTGTGCACTTGCACAGAGTGTACGTAAATCTTGAGTTCAATTAATTAATTGCTTTTGACTATGAGAGTAATATACTTCCAGGTGCATTAACAATATCACACATTTTACTTTAGATCAGCACCAAGGAGGTACGTTCAAGTGGAATAAAATTGTTTGAGCAATTACTCTCCATGAAACATTAAATTGCAAAGATTCCCATATATTTATAAATAGTAACTATATACAACATGTGTTTGTGCATCATGCCTCTATAGATTTGGGAAATCAATCACAATTGATTTTTTTTCAGTTGATGGAGTAGCATCATTTGACTTTTCTTTATTATAATGATTCATGAGTGACTCAAGAAATAGAAATGCAGAATTATTATTTTTTATATGATAATGGGCAATATCTAGTGGAAATTATTAGTAAGTTATCAGTACTGCTGTCGCAATGGAGGGAAAAGCAATTTTCATGTTACATTCCGACATCATAAATTATTAAAATGTCACTTTTGTCCACCCCTCTTTTATCTTTAAAAAATGTCACACTCCCTTGACTATTTGCATAATAATAATTACTTCTGGGCTTTCCTACAACTGCGGTACACGCAAGTTTTTTTTAAATATAGCAGACGCAATCTGTAAGTGACAAGATGCTACTCGCCAGTCCAATCATTTCTCCCCATTGCGTTGCAGATGTAGCGAAGCGAAGCTCGCTGCTTGTCACGATTGAAGTAGTCTAAGCAAGACGCATTGTACAAGTTTTCTTGCTCTCTGTAGAGCTCGATGAGTCGCACAGTTTCCTCATCGCTCAGCGTTATGGGTGCCATGGCGGTGAGATGCCAAGTCCTCGCATGCAAGGCGATTAAAAATTCGTCTCGTGCGATATTGTTGCACACGAGTTGGAACGTTGCTTCGTTTGCTGCGTAAGTGGTGCAAGGCGACGATTTCTGCAAGCAAGTGCAATAGCTAACAATTATCGTGGTGGTGAATTGCTCTTATTAAAACGTAAAATCATTAATAAAATAGTTTCGAAGGTGTTAGTTGATTTCACATGCTCAATAAGGTTTTTTTCAACAACGCGTTCATAGGCTTCCCCCAATCAGTGAGCATTTAGGATTCACGTGATGTCTTGCCGCGGAAGTGGAACTTGTGCGCTAGCATCGCCTGCTTGTATTGCTTGGATGAGGTGTGTCTGTGCGTGTTCTTTGTTATGGTGCATCTTTCACTATTTATTTGCGACTTTTTATGCTCTTGCAATGAGCTGTAGATGTGGATCTTTTAATGCAGTCTGATTTCGTCGAGGGAGACTGCTCGATCTACATTATTGATAGGGAGTCACTCGATTAGGCTAGGTCAGTAAGTGCACTTGCTCAGTTGCCGCGAGCAATTCCTGCCTGATTTGGCACTACAGTGACTACTGCTTACGGTCAGAGAAAGAGCGAGGTTAGTTGACGAACTGTCAGTATTTCAGGTAGCTTGTTATAGTCTGACGAATATATGTGCCATGTAAGCTGACGTGTTCGCCACTAGAGGCGAATAACAAGGGGCATCGTGTCTTGATTTGCACTTAGTCTAAACTATTCCAGTGGTTTTCGTGCTCATTGGCCTTACATAGCCTACAAAGGCTGACAGGCCATAAAACTCCCATCAATCCATCCATCCTTCCGTCCTTCCATCCATCCATCACTGATTTGTTCCTCACTAATAATGTAGTAAGGGATTGGAAGAATTTGAAATGGCACAACTCGATTCATTCTCTCTCCGCCTCCTCCCGCCCCCCCTTTCTCTCTCTCTCCCTTTTTCTCCCCCCCCCCCTCTCTCTCTCTCTCTCTCTCTCTCTCTCTCTCTCTCTCTCTCTCTCTCTCTCTCTCTCTCTCTCTCTCATCGCTTGCTCTCCCCCCCCCCCCCCCCCCCTCTCTCTCTCTCTCTCTCGCTAGCGCTCGCCCCCCCCCCCCCCCCCCTCTCTCTCTCTCCCCTCCCTCTCTTTCCCCTCCCTCTCTCTCTCTCCCCCTTCCCCCCTCTCTCCCCTTCCCCCCTCTCTCCCCCTTCCCCCCTCTCTCTCTCCCCTCTCTTTCCCCTCTCTTTCTCCCCTCCATCCCCTCCCCACCCTACCTCCACTTCCTGCTCCTTCCCCTGTGGTACTTACCCAGAATCAGCCCCCTACCCCCCAAATCACTCACCCCTGTCCCCTTCACCCCTCCTGAACCAAACATTGTGTGTGTGTGTGTGGGGGGGGGTGGGGGGGGGGGGGGGGGGGGGGGGGGGGGGGATTTATTTTGTATTTGAAGTGGAATACGGAGAGCTTTAAAAAGTAAATATTTGATGACTCCTCTTTTCAGTGGTTCAGAACTTCCGGGCAACATTTGGGAAACTGAGCTGCACGGAGAAAGTATGGTGGAAAATTGACCTGGCCTGCTTGGAGCTGCTGTTCAGAGATAATCAACACTGACAGCTGTGACAAACATCGTTTTTTTTTTCTGGTCAAGAACAAGCAGCTTCAGCATGGTATGTTTCTTCACCCAACTAGTGAAGCACTGGCTTTTTGGGGGTTGCTTTTTAGTCCTCATCTTGGTCAATTGTTGTTATCTCGGTCTAGTCTCTGCAGCGTTAGTGTTGTTCAGTGTCAAGGTACCCAGGCTATCAATAGACTCTGTCTTGGCTGAACTGTCATTGGTTTACTTATTGACTAAAAGTAGAATGTCTGATTTATAGAATAGATCCACTGCATCTCCCTATTCAATGCATGAAAGGTGAATAACAAAGGAAAAAGATATGTTGAGTGTTCTTAGTCTGTTTAGCTCCAGTGATTTTTGTGGTCAATGGCCTTAGCCTACAGAAAGTTACAGGCTGAAAACCTCATTCATTCATTCATTCATTCATTCATTCATTCATTCATTCATTCATTCATTCATTCATTCATTCATTCATTCATTCATTCATTCATTCATTCATTCGTTCGTTCATTCATTCATTCATTCATTCATTTCAATGTGATTTATCAGCAAGTTGTTTTGGATCATGAAAAAAGGAATTGACAATTCACTCACCAGAAACAAAGTTCATGTCAACTTCTTGTTGGACTTGAGAGGTCTTCAGGAAGTGTCTGGTGAAAATTACACTTACTGAGTCCCATGGGCTGAGGCATTGTTAATAGGAATGGGAAGGAGCTGGTGTCTGTGACCTCCTTTCTTTTGAGGCTTGACTTGTCTACTGTGATCCTCAGAGCCTGTTTACTCCTCCCTGGAACTTGAATTTGAGCTGAAACTTTTTCACTAACCAGTGCACACCTATGTGGTGGGTAGGAAGAGGCTCAAGTTTTCTCATGAGACTTTCGGTATATTTCTGGGCTGAGTGCTCTACCACAGGCAATCATTGTGGATTATTGTACCAGCATTGAGGAAAACAATATCATTAAACTTCAGTTGTACCTGAAGAAGAAGAAAAAAATCAGACCCTACATGATAATATTTGTATGATAAAATTTGATAAACAATTGTTGATGTGTATTTCTGATTCTGATCACTGTTTTTCATAGTTACTGAATTAGCATCTGGTGTAAATTAAAAGAATGATGAATTAGATTTTTTATATCAGATTTACCAGATTAACTCCTTCAGGGTACTGCATCAAAGGTAATCCTTTGCTATAATATGTTGTGTTAAAGGGCCACAGGTCAGTTATGTCTGTCAGCACCCAAAAAACTTGAAAATGCTACTGGTATTTTTGTCTTATGTATTCATAATTTATTCTCTCAGATAATGGCAGGTTTCCAATTGTTCGGACATGATAGCTCAAGGTGAGTGTGTCAATATCCAAACCTTCCTGGGCAAAAATAGAAATGTTATGGTACTGAAGACGTTAAGATTTAGGTGTTGAAAGATGTTAATGGCAGTTTTTAACTAAGACCCCTCCAAAAGAAGTTGGGGTTATAGTAACATGGCAACAACTACAACAAAGGGTCAGTAGGTTAGCCTGAACTTTTCATTTTAATCAAATTAATGAGGCCAGATTGAACATAACTTCTCTTTTGCTGAAATACCTGTTTTAAGGTGTTTTTTTCTTCTCTCACTTAAATAGTGGATTTTCTGAGGGCTCATGGGGCAGGGAAAATGGGACAGCATACAGTTTGTTGATTACTGTTGATTTCTTCCTTTCTTTACCTTTTGACCCCCACAATTCAAAGAAAAGTTTAGGGTCAGCAGAAAAAAATGTCTCTCGGGTCACTGTAACAAAAACACATAAATAATTTTCTTTAAACACTTAGTAATAATATATCTGGACTGACTATTGAGGATCAGTGTTATTTGATTTCACCAGGTTAAGGTGATCCAACGTGTGTCAGCTAACCTTTTATGTCTGACCATTAGTTTTCCTGTCATGAAATCAGTACATTACCAGTCACAAATAATTTACATCAGTGGTGCAATGCTTAAAAAAAATGTTCTCATATCTTTTTTGTAGACTGATCATATCAAGATCGAGGTGGTTGAGGATGCAGACAACACAGGCCGGAGGAGCCAGATGTCAAGACAGCAACTGGAGGGCGATGCCTGCATGGAGAGCTACCCCCAAGTCACCTTTGCCGCTTCCTCACGGACTTTGCACTCTGCCTCATCCTCCGCCTTTCCCGGTGCTGAGGAGCAGAGAATCTGCATTGCAGACTGCGTCTCCTTGAACTCCAATCACAGGATGCAGAACAGAGATGCAGCGGAGGAAGCCATTCACATTCTGAGAGAAGTGGCCGAGACCAAGAAAAGAAGGAAGACCATTAGAACCAATGCACATTTTTGTGAATTCATTGCTGGTGAGCTGGACCAGCTTGCTCCTGAAAGGCAGAGACAAGTCCGGAAGCAGATCTTTGATCTTGTTTTCAAAAGTCTACAGGAGTCCTGACATTGGTGTCAAAGTTTTTTCCAATGCAATGCACTCTTTTGGGAGGAGAGGTCTTTCAGAGGTGTTTGTGTGCATGCATGTGTGTGTGCGTGTGTGTGTGTGTGAGTGTGACAGTGTGTGTGAGAGCGTGTGTGTGGTGTGTGTGTTTGTGTGCATGCATGTGTGTGTGTGTGTGTTTGTGAGTGTGAGAGTGTGTGTGGTGTTGTGTGTGCGTTAGTGTGACAGAGAGTGTTTGTGTGTGTGTGTGTGTGTGTGTTTGCAGTGTGTGTTTGTGTGCATGCATGTGTGTGTGTGTGCATATGTGTGTGTCAGTGTGTGTTTGTGTGCATGCCTGTGTGTGTGTGAGAGTGTGTGTTGTGTGTGTGAGTGGTTGAACAGTTCTGAACATTGGGCTTCAGCAACGTGCCAAGCGGAGTGGTCTCCACTCATCCTGCATGACTTTGGAGTAACACTCCACACTTGTATGTCACATCCTCATCATAGCAGTCAGAGGGGAAAGTCCTCGAGACAAATTCCCTTTGTGTGTCTCATGTATTTGTGTGTAATAAAGCTGCAATGCCTTCATACAGTTGAAATTTGGGCTCTTCCATTAAATTACCAAGAGTAGTAAGCAGTATTATGACCGTCATTATCATGATAACTAGTGTCCCTTTTGTGATGCAACCACACAAAAAACTGCATCCACTTTTTGTGTAATGCTCATTTTATGAAATGTTGACAGGGGAAAAAACCCCGGTGTGAACTTAGAAGACCAAAAAAGTGTAGTCTGCATCTGATGGAAGACGAGACACTGCAGTATTCATGTACCGTGCTTTGAAAAGGAGGGAACAGAAAACAAGGCAGGTTGCAATCCCTTCACTAACTGATTCTCTGTCCAGTGCTTCCTGATTGAGCTCTACACCAAGTAACCTATGATGCAATGGGTAGTTGGACTTGTGTGCAGTGAAGTGTCAGAACAACAGCACAAGCGCTACATGTAGTACTAGTAAGTAGTGATAGAAATAGTGGGCAGCAGTCCATGGATCCTCGGCAAAGAGGTAGACACGGAGCACGTGGGTTGTCCCAGCACCACATGGCCTGGCCTGGCCTCTCATCCACTGATCCCCCTGTGGGTTCGGGGTAAGAATTGACCCACCGGTGTCTCCCTACGCAATTCGTAAGAGGCGAATAACTAGGGACACCGTGACTTGATTTGCGTTTACTCTGAACTGTTCTAGTGATTTACATGCTAAATGGCCTTACATAGTCTACAAGGCTGATAGGCCGTAAAACACTGTCCATCCATCCATCACATCCACTGAAGACAAAAGGGATGCCAACAACTGGTGCACGTTCATGATGGATGTCATGGAGTGCTACGTGAGTGAAGTGCATGCAAATCGGTTAGCAAGAGTAACAAAACGGCGAATCAGTGAGCGTGTGTGGCAAAACGTAATCGGCTCAAGTCATCCCGAAAGACCAAATTTGTATCACGTAATGTGGTGTCTCTTATCTTGAACACCCGCACTGCAGAAGCCACCTGTCTGACGGTGTACTTCATTGTTGGACTACCTTGGGACTGGCAGTAGCCATAGTAATGGTGGGAGTGATGTTAGGAGTAAGATCTCCAGAAGGAAACCATTTCTTGTCTATGTGTTGAAAATCTTAATGATTCGTGCTTTAGATACATCTATTCAGCTGTGAAAATTCCATCGCCGAAAAGACGCGGTGCATATGAATACGGAAATGCATGTGATCTTCTTTCATCGAAGAACAGATTGTCTACGAGGAAATTTTAATGAAAATCTTGTCTGGAATCAGAAATCATCTATGCAAAGATGTCGCGACCTCGGTACTGTTGGTAATTCATCTGTTATCTAGATAGCCAGGAGTGAGCACTTAAAATTGTCCTTCCCATCTTCAACATGTTCGTAGATGAGCTGAGCTGTACAAATGCACGCCATTCCTGAGCTCATGGACGCCTGGGGAATCCAGACTTGCCAGAATGCATACTGACTGTTCTTGAGACTGCTGGGGCATTCACAAGTGTCAAAGGCTTTTGGGCGTCAGAAATTGGTGGGGGTATCTTCCTGGCTGCCACTTTCAGTGTCATCATCATCATCATCATCATCATCATCATCATCATCATCATCATCATCATCATCATCATCATCATCATCATCATCATTATCATCATCCTCATCATCATCTCAATCATCATCATCATCATCTCAATCATCATCATCATCATCATCATCATCATCATCATCATCATCCTCCTCATCATCTCAATCATCATCATCTCAATCATCATCATCATCATCTCAATCATCATAATCATCTCAATCATCATCATCATCTCAATCATCATCATCATCTCAATCATCATCATCTCAATCATCATCATCTCAATCATCATCATCTCAATCATCATCATCTCAATCATCCTTATCTCAATCATCATCATCTCAGTTGTCCGTCGATAGTCATCGTCATCGTCGTCATCATCGTCATCGTCGTCATCACCGTCATGCCATATGCAGCAGGAGAGCAACAACATGTGTGTCAACATGAATCTGAAGAATTTGTCCCGTTTGATCAAGCATCAAACTGTTTAGGCTCCTACACACGCCGATCCGGTCAAGAATCGGACCTGTTGACTCATTTTTGCATACAATCCGGCCCGGTTCTTCAGCCTTACCCTCATTCATTTGATGACTACTGCTTTCCGCCCATGTGTAGCTAGGGAGTGCTTGCAGCCATAATGATGTCCAAGAAACGACGCTGGGCGGAAATTAAGAGAAGTGCGTGTACAGACACCACGTCACTCCATGCACGCAGCAGCTTCACAGGGCTGGCATATTCAGAGACTGATTGAATAATACAGACATGGGACAGTATATATATCTATTTTAATTATTCTTTGCATCACCCGTCAAGTCTTTATGCTTAAATACATTTGGCATTTAGGAATTTTTGTGTATGATCATGGCACACCGATAAAAATGTTGATGAATGATGTGTCCGCTCAAGGACCACAGAGAAACCCATTTACACCAAGCATGTTTCTCAAATGTCAAAAGAGGAATGAGATCAATTTTTTACCCCAAGGATTATGAAAACAAAACAAACATAAAGACTGTTGTTTAACCTTTTCTCATCATGTCATGATTAAACTTTTGAAGTGGATAATCCCCCCTCCTCCCCCCCCCCCCCCTCCCCCCTGCAATCATCCTTTGAGTTTTCCCATAGAGGCCATATGGTTTCATAGGACAGGTGTGGGGAAGCAGTGAGAGTCACAGAATTAAGAACATTATTCATCGGAACTCAATTAAGTCGTCAAAGACTGCTCAGTGCACTCTAGAGACCAGGACTGCCAGGAGTGACGTCAGCAACAAGAAGGTTGGGCAGCTCGGTCGGGCAGCGTTTCCATCGTTTCCAGAGTTTGGGGTTTGTGTAGGATTTGGTTTTGCTGCAGTCCCTTGGGGTTGTGAAGTCTTTGGGGTTGTAGTGTCTGTTGGGGTGCTGATGCTTCCGCTGGTTGGTCTGCAGCCTGCAACGAGACACAAAACATGAGACTCGTACGTGTGTGTGTGTGTGTGTGTGTGTGTGTGTGTATGTGTGTGTATGTGTGTGTACGTGTGTGTGTTTGTGCGTGTGTGTGTTTGTGCGTGTGTGTGTGTGTGTGTGTGTGTGTGTGTGTGTGTGAGAGAGAGAGAGAGAGAGAGAGAGAGAGAGAGAGAGAGAGAGAGAGAGAGAGAGAGAGAGAGTGGGGAGGATAGAGGGAGAGTTAGGGAGAGAGAGAGAGAGAGAGAGAGAGAGAGAGAGAGAGAGAGAGAGAGAGAGAGAGTTTAATAGTGAAATGTGTGTGTAAAAGAGAGAGAAAGAGATCAAGAGAGAGAATGTTTGAGGGTGAAATGTGTGTGTGTGTGTGTGTGCGCGCGCGAGTGTCCGTGTGTGTGTGTGTGTGTGTGTGTGAGAGAGAGAGAGAGTTTGATAGTGAAATGTGTGTGTGAAAGAGAGAGAAAGAGATCAAGAGAGAGTGTTTGAGGGTAAATGTGTGTGTGTGTGTGTGTGTGTGTGTGTGTGTGAGAGAGAGAGAGAGAGAGAGAGAGAGAGAGAGAGAGAGAGAGAGAGAGTTTGATAGTGAAATGTGTGTGTGAAAGAGAGAGAAAGAGATCAAGAGAGAGAGTGTTTGAGGGTAAAATATGTGTGTGTGTGTGTGAGAGAGAGAGAGAGAGAGAGAGAGAGAGAGAGAGAGAGATGTGAGAGAGAGAGAGAGATGTGAGAGAGACGTGAGAGAGAGAGGAGAGTGAGTGAAACGTGTGTGTGCGCGCGCGTACGTGTGTGTCTGTGTGTGTGCGTGGTTTATTAGTGTGTATGTGTGCCTACACACACGCATATGAGCGCAGGCGAGAGACCTAGATAGAGGGATAAATGGGTAATTACTTTCTGGATGCTTATGACTGGCCTAAATGTTATCTGGACACGGGCCCTACAAGGCCATCAAGCACGGCAATCTCCAACCATCCATCCGTTTGTTCTTTCTACCATCGATTCAACCAGTCATTCATCCATCATCCATCCAGCCATCATCCATCTTTCTATCCATCCATCTACCCATCTATCCATCGCGTCCATCCATCCATTCGTCCGCCCCCCCCCCCACTCCCCCCCCCCCCGTCTCTGTCCGTCTTTCCACCCATCCATCCAACCATCGATGCAACCATCCAATCATCGATGCAACCATCCATCCATCCATCCATCCATCCATCCATCCATCCATCCATCCATCCATCCATCCATCCATCCATCCATCCATCCATCCATCCATCCCCCTGTAAATGTATGACATGACAGAGCCTAGAGGGGTTTTTACTACTCTACGTTGCGGGTCAGTTTGCCACATTAGGTCGCGGGTTCCATCCCTACCCGAGACCCGAACCATCTCCTGTCTGCCTCTGTGTTAGAACTGACGACAACGGACTTACTGTCAAGCAACATGATGGCGACCAGCAGACCTCGGCACAACCACTTCATTTTCAAAGTCGTGTTTACCTGCAAATAGTGCACACAAAGTGAAACAGTAATATATTATATGTCCGAGATATATGTGTTTGAAGTAAAGCACATATTTGATGGCTAGCATATTCCTGATTTAAAAACATTCGATATTTAGAAAAGTCATCCTATTTGTCACTCAGTAGAAGAGGGACGTGTGCTTGGAGCAGAAACCTGTTAAGATTGTGTCAACAACATGAATGCTCCATGATGGATATGTGCAGATAAGAACGACACAACACACCGTTCTGGACGGGTTCATCGCGGTAACAGATCTGACTTCATCCTTGATCCCCCCTGTGGGTTGGGGGGAAGAACAGACCCACCGCGTCACCAAACACGATTCGTAAGAGGCGAATGACTCAGGAAGTCATGACGACTTGCTCTTACTTCTGCTAGTTCCATGGTAGCTCAGCTGGTAGAGCATTTCGGGCACTTATCGAAAGGTCGCGGGTTCAGTCCCCGCCTGTGATCGTATTTTTTTCCCTGTCTGTCTCATGCAGGTCTACGGCTCTGTATGTTAATAGCATTACATAGCTGACAGGCCATAAAACTCCATGCACCCATCCATTCACCCTCGAATTTCCAATAATAGGATTGTCCTTATGGAATATATGAAACAAATAAAGAACTTACAACATACTTGAAGAGGGTAGGCGCATGACGAGAAAGGGCGATGTTGTGTGCTAAGTGCAAGGAAGTCAGCTGACGGTGGAGGATCCGATGCAATAATAGATCATGTGTAGGTTTATTTATTTCATGTTTGTCTTTCTTTACGTTGTTGTTTTCGTATTTGAATATGCACAGGGGCGGATCTGGGGGGGGTGGGGGGGTGGGGGGGGGGGTGCAATGGGTGCAATTGCACCCCCCCCAGCGGGACAAAAAAAAAAGAAAAAAAAAGGAAAAAAGAAAGAAAAAAAAGAGATATGTTGATAATGTAGTAATGTAACTGTAATTGCCCCCCCCCCCCCCCCCCCCCCCCCCAAGCAAAAAGACAAAAAAATGAGAGAGAGACTCAGGGAAAGAGATGTTGATAAATATTGGAATGTAAATATAATTGCACCCCCCCCCCCCTCCTCGGCTTAAAAAAAGAAGAAGAGAGAAGCTGATAAATATAGTAATGTAAATGTAATTGCACCCCCCCCCCCCTCCCTCGGCAGAACAAAAAAGAGAAAGAGATGCTGATAAATATAGTAATGTAAATGTAATTCCACCCCCAGCCAAAAAACTAACTAAATAAATTAAAGAAATAAAATACATAAACAATGATAATACATAAATAAAAAATGGAAAGAGAAATATGTTGATAAATATAGTGATGTAATTGCACGCCCCCCCCCCCCCCCAGCCAATTTGTGAATTGTGATTCTTTATTATTAACATCGAACTTATTTAGCACTGTACATTTTCGAGCATGTGCTTCCCAAGAGAGAGACAGTTGGTCCTATCTCCACCCCCCACCACATCAGTGGCAAAATGTATCGCCTGAAAATAGCACTTTACACGCTCAGATTGCACCAGATTGCACCATTTTGCTTCCTTTTTTTTTAAATTCCGGGGGGGGCATGCCCCCGGACCCCCCTAGCATGCTCGGCGCTTCGCGCCGTCGGTTCGGCGCTTCGCGCCTTCGCTGATAAGATACAAAACAAACAAAAAAAGAACTTTGCACCCCCCCCCTTTCAAAACCCAGATCCTCCCCTGATGCAGGCACATGTTAGTGCACTACAGAGTATTTGGTAGCCGGGAGACTACATCTTTTATGGAGAGATCGGAGCGCGCGGCTAGGGAAACGTCTTTCAGACGCAGCAGTCTGGTCGAGTAAAGATTAAGATCTGGTGCCTTTTCCAGTAAGATAATGTATGTGTGCTTTACAGGAAAACTCTTTGATTTGGTGAATCTCCGAGGAGTCGTACTAAACTGTGGACTTAATAAGGTGTGTGTGTGTGTGTGTGTGTGTGTGTGTGTGTGTGTGTGTGTGTGTGTGTGTGTCTGTGTCTGTGTGTGTTTGTGTTTATGTGTGTGTGTTTGTGTTTATGTGTGTGTGTTTGTGTTTATGTGTGTGTTTGTGTTTGTGTGTGTATGTTAATGTGTGTGTGTGTGTTTATGTATATGTGTGTGTGTGCGTGCGTGCGTGCGTGCTCGCACGCATGCATGTGTGAGTGTTTGTGTGCTGCGTGGTGGCGTGCATGGCGCGAGAATAAGTTTGTGCGCGTGCGTGTGTGTGTGTGCCTGCGCATGCGCGTGCACTCGTGAGTGTATGTGGGACGTGTAGCCTATATGTGTGAACTACATGTACTACGCTAACATACCACGCAGAGTTTCGCTTCAGGCGTCTTCTATCTTTGAAGGAACGTTTGCAACCCTTCCTAGCACGACGCCTTCTATTAGAAAACACATGAACAGTAACGGCAACATGTTTATTCTTCTGCGCAGTATGGGAGGCAACCATTCTGCGAGGTTGAGACTACAGATAGCCTATTAAAAAAGGTGCCGCATTAATTTTTCCCGCTGGGATTGTGAGGGCAGACCTCTGGCGGCAACTGTGATAAGAGTTCTCCCCTGACTTGCCAACTTTATCGATGCAGAGACCGCCGAAATGGAATGGTGGTTAGATGAACGCCCAAATGTATGGATGAGACTTCAGACGCTTTGAGGATCGGAGCCTGATAGGGGCGGTTGAAGGTGTTTGAATACAATTAAACTGTCTTCAAAATATGTCCAAGATACCAGGAAAATTGGATTACCTCCAGACGATGACAGACCCATCTACCTGGGATGTTCTGTTCTCTTCTAGAGTAGCGTAAGTTTAGACATGGCTGCGGTATAGATATACATGTACATGTATATAGGACAATGGAGGTTCAATTGGAGAGATGCCGGCGAGGTTGAGGTATTGAAGCTTGGGTGGGTGACATGGTGCTGTTGAGTGGACAACAACACAACAAAGACAAGTAAACTTGGCATTTATGACGTTAGACTAGTGGAGAAAGTGTTAACGTAGACAGTGTCGGTATATGGCCGTGACATTGTATTTTTTCCACTAACTCAAGAAACAAACAAAAACAAACAAAGAAACTAAAAACCCGAACCAGAGCGGATGCATATTTTGATACGTGACAAGTGTAAACAAATCCGTCCGTCTGTTCCACTCGCTCTCTTCCCTCGTGTGCGTGTATGTGTACGTATATATCCGTGTGTGTGTGTATGTGTACGTATATATCCGTGTGTGTGTGTGCGTGTATGTGTACGTATATATCCGTGTGTGTGTGTGTGTGTGTATTTGTACGTATATATCCGTGTGTGTGTGTGTATGTGTACGTATATATCGGTGTGTGTGTGTATGTGTACGTATATATCCGTGTGTGTGTGTGTATGTGTACGTATATATCCGTGTGTGTATGTGTACGTATATATCCGAGTGTGTATGTGTGTGTGTGTGTGTATGTGTACGTATATATCCGTGTGTGTGTGTGTATGTGTACGTTCATATCCGTGTGTGTATGTGTGTGTGTATGTGTACGTATATATCCGTGTGTGTATGTGTACGTATATATCCGTGTGTGTGTGTATGTGTACGTATATATCCGTGTGTGTGTATGTGTACGTATATATCCGTGTGTGTATGTGTACGTATATATCCGTGTGTGTATGTGTACGTATATATCCGTGTGTGTATGTGTACGTATATATCCGTGTGTGTGTGTGTGTGTATGTGTACGTATATATACGTGTGTGTATGTGTACGTATATATCCGTGTGTGTATGTGTACGTATATATCCGTGTGTGTATGTGTACGTATATATCCGTGTGTGTATGTGTACGTATATATCCGTGTGTGTGTGTGTGTGTATGTGTACGTATATATCCGTGTGCGTGTGTGTATGTGTACGTATATATCCGTGTGTGTGTGTATGTGTGCGTATATATCCGTGTGCGTGTGTGTATGTGTACGTATATATCCGTGTGTGTGTGAATGTGTACGTATATATCCGTGTGTGTGTATGTGTACGTATATATCCGTGTGTGTGTATGTGTACGTATATATCCGTGTGCGTGTGTGTATGTGTACGTATATATCCGTATGTATGTGTATGTGTACGTATATATCCGTGTGTGTGTATGTGTACGTATATATCCGTGTGTGTGTGCGCGAGCGAGCGCGTGTGGGGTGTGCGTGTGCGTCTGCATGTTCGTGCGTTTGTGTATTTGTGTGTGTGCATGCGTGCGTACGCGTGTGCGTGTATGCGTGTTTTGCGTCCGCGTTTGCTTGCTTATGGGAGGGAGCTAAGTTATGGAGTCATGTGTTAATTAAAAATGACATTATCGGTAAATGCCCTGCAATACGCATCACAAGGAAAACATTGCGTATTTCATCGATTATGTTGAAAGCTGGGCGTAGGCGTGACGCTGAAATGGTCGTTATCGGCAACATTTCCGGACACTGTACCTGAGGTACTCTGTCCGATCGGACAAAGTACTTCGACCATTTCAGCAGCGCCAATAAACGTCGTTTAGCTTAAGATTACACCCGAATCACGCGGACCGTTAAGGTGCATGGAGTACAGTACCGCCGAGCAAGACGATTATCACAAAATGCAGATTTATTAACGCGGCCGGATCTTAGCATAACTCCCCGGGCGTGCGAAGTCAGTCAGGCGGAGTGGCGGCTGCGGTCTCGTTCTCGTTCAAATGCCGAGCTTTCAAACTGAGGTACTCTGTCCGATCGGACAGAGTACCTCAGGTACTTTGTCCGATCGGACAGAGTACCTCAGGTACAGTGTCCGGAAATGTTGCCAATAACGACCATTTCAGCAGAAGTGACAGTTAAAGTGAGAAAAAAGTTCGCCCTTTAATAAGATTTTGCGCGTACACATCACGCCCATATATAGTTTTGATGACTTCATTTGCGATGGTAGTATTCTGTTCTGTCGTATTTATCCAAGCATGCACGCATGTATGCACCCACACACGCACCTTATGTGCTGCCAGCAGTGCATGATCTACTTAAGTGCACTCTGAGAGCGCGAACCTCCACCAAGAAAACCACAACTACTCTTCCATGGTCTGTATCATTAATTCAGGCAGGACTTTCTGCTACCCAGGTCCGATGCTACGCAGTTTAGCTCATTTTAGATTAAAAAAAAGGGTGGTAGCCGGAATCGGACTGACAACAGCAAAAAAGATAAGTCGTGACAATACTTCCGACCAATTGTATTTTTAAAAAATATTTTGGCCCTGAAAAGGGCAGTTTGATTTTCTTGTCTCTCGAGTGTTGGCCGTCAGAGGTGAGCTCCTGGAGTCGTGCCTGGCGGGACTGGCTGCTGTAGCAGGTCTGTGGCCAGCGGCTGCGGGTAGCGGCTCCAAACGGTCGCTGTGGCGCAGGCGGCGGCGGCTTTTGGCTGCTGAGAGCGGCTGCGAGAGCTGTGGCTTGCAAAGAAAGTTGTTGGCGAGCTTTCGGAGTTACACTCCTTCATCTGGCCGCAGTGAAGAGAGACCGGCGGGTGTTTTTTTTTTAATGACAGGCAGGCGATGAGAGAAGTTCACTTCAACATCTCAGGCAAAAAGCATGGTAGGCACGTGCGAGGTCAAGCTTACTCATTTGTAGTGTGCCGTGAATCCCAGGTTGACACCCATCACACAAGGCTCAACCACGACCTGGGATTAATAAGATTGCATGCGTGTGTGTGTGTGTGTGTGGGGGGGGGGGGGGGGGGGGGGGGGGGGGAGGTCCGTCCGTGTGTGTGTGTGTGTGTGTGTGTGTGTGTCTGTGTGTGTGTCTGTGTGTTTGTGTCTGTGTATGTTACAGTTTGTGTGTCTGTGTGTATGTGTATGTGTGTGTGAGTATGTCTGTCAATCTGTGTGTCTGTGTGTCTGTTCGTGTGTGTGTGTGTGTGTGTGTGTGTGTGTGTGTGTGTCTGTTTGTCTATGTGTGTGTAAGTGTGTATATGTGTGTGTAAGTGTGTTTGTGTGTGTTTGTCCGTCTGTCTATGTCTATGTGTCGGTCTGTCCGTCTGTGTATGTGTGTGGGTGTGTGTGTGTGTGTGTGTGTGTGTGTGTGTGTGTGTGTGTGTGTGTGTGTGTGTGTCTGTCTGTCTCTCTGTCTATGCATATCGTACTCAAGGGTGAGTGGAAGGTATGCATTGATAGAAAAGACCGAAACTTTGGCATTTGCAGAAAGCTGCAGCTGAGTTTGAGGTGTTTATGTCTGATCTTGGAAGACAGCAGTTGTCATGGCTCAGTGCAATCTAGAAACGAATAAGATACATAAATGTACATGTACCTTTTTCTGAGGATCTACAAGAACCTTTGGCCAAACACGTCCGCGCAAAACCCCAAGTGTAGAAGAGGAAAAGAGTCTCTCTACTGACATGGAGCATGCAAATATGTACGTACTGCAGTAATTTAACAAACACATCTAGGTACATACGTTTTCCTCCTTCCATGAGGCAATTGTATTTGGGGAGTACAAAATAGTACCTTATGTATCACAATAATCAGCGTAGACCAGAGAAGTGATCTACACATTCCAGAGGAAAGAAAAACGTTTACAGTCGGGTCAATTGAAGAAAAAAGGGAAAGTCGTGACGTTGTCAAGAGTCCTCCAACGGGATACCATCCGGGTTCCTAAGAAAGGGGGAGATCACTCCGTCTGGTGGTGTTGTAGGTCCTTCTGGCGTCCACGTGTCGTGTCAGGGAGAAGAAGTCGGAGATGAGCCAGAGGACGCCCTTCTCTGTGGTGCCGGGACGGGACTGGGTGGGACCCCACTGCCACCCTGGTCCAGTGGTGCTCCTCTCTGACGTCACTGCAAGGAATTCCATTGACATAGTCCCAGCGGGAGCTACAGTTTCGAAATATGCTGGATGCGAATTGTATGATTTTGACTTGTCGGATACGAAAGAGGTTCCTTGTGTACGCTTTATTATTCATTTGGAGGGACTTATTGGAAGGAGCGTTTGAAATAGTAGCCACCTGGGTAGATCTTCAGTTTCCCCTCTGCAGAAAATGGTTTTGTTCGCGCTTAGTTTTAGTTTGGAGAGTTGTTGTTTTTATTAAGTAGCGAAATGGATTCTTGCAAGTATTGGGAAAAAACTCTCCAAAAGTATCTCGATCGATACATCACCACGATGCTTTCAGTAACATTTAAAATATATTGCATGAAATTTCCATAAACTTCCTTCCTGCTTTTAGTTTGAATTATCGGATATTTCGATTAATGTTTGTAATTGTGAAGTTTCTGAGCATAAGTAACTGCTGGATTGGGTTATCAGATTGGGTAAACATTTCTTAGTGAAACAATGGCTTGAGGGTGGGTTGAAAGTCCTGCGTAGAAATTTTAAAATATAAAACGCTGTGCGAGGAACAAACACAGAAATCAATGCGAATCCTTACTGTTCGAGTTGTTCATTGGACCCATAGGAATGGACTAGCGGAAACGTCCAATCAAAGTGTATCTAACACAAGTGGCCATGGACTGGCAAGTGTGTGACGTTTTCAAGCTACTTGGTACATGATGGCAGTGAGCGATGCGAGTGATCGATTTGTGATATGTGAGAGATACCCATGCTCGTGTAATTTAATCGATAAACCGGCATTCAAACTGTTATGGAATTAACATTACATCTTGTGCAGTGTATTGGCTGGAAATACATCGATGAATCATTTATCCTAATACTTACACAACCTGTTAATATCGCTGAAATGGTCGTTGTCAACCACATTCGGGGACAGAGTACTCCGAGTACTCTGTCCCCGGGGACAGAGTACTCGGAGTACTCTGTCCACGGGGACAGAGTACTCGGTCTTTGAAATCTCGGCATTTGAACGAGAACGAGACTGCCAACAACAGGCAGTTTACCTATCAAAATGGCGGTCGACGTTCGAATGGGACAATATTTGTTGAACTATTTGAATACAGTGCCGGCGTACAGGGAGGCATGCATGGTCCGTAAAGGACGCATAAAGGACACGCATGTTCATCGGTATGTCACGTGACTGTAAGGACGAGATTTCAAAGACCGAGTACTCTGTCCCCGTGGACAGAGTACTCCGAGTACTCTGACCCCGGGGACAGAGTACTCGGAGTACTCTGTCCCCGAATGTGGTTGACAACGACCATTTCAGCGTTAATATCGCTTACCAACTGAAAACAAGCTCATATCAATGGGTGAACTATAAAATATTCATAGAGGTATATTTACAACTGTTATCCAAGTCTTGAACTATTTCCTACGATTGTCAAAGGTCATAACACATAGGCACGCACTTTGCTCTGGATAGCCGGAGTTTTCACGAACTTATTGAAAGCATGTCATCACTGTAGGTTTAAGAAAACATCTTTACCGATGGACTGGACACGGGCTATATTCACATACCAGATGTCATTCTCTTAAGTGTAAACATCTCTATCTTGTCTGTGAATGGAAAATGTCGGTGCACAGGAATGCCAGTTCATCTGCACGGCTATGATGTAGTTACTACCTGTAGGTGTCCTGACAAATTTCAACACTTTTGCGCGGCACAGTCTCCACAACCATTCGTGCAGGCAACACTTCTCTCAGCGCCAAAAGAAACAGAAGACATTGTTTTTCTGCAAGAAACCAATTTTATTTATTTACCCAATAAAGAAACGAGTGATTACTTTTGAGAAAATTACAGCTGAAATCACAAAACATAATTAATTCTGCATAGATACAAAGGACCAAGTATACTTTAAGCATTCACACGAAAGAGAATAATAATTTTTCCACGACAGTGCGAGAGTGTCTGTGAAAGGAAGGACAGAAAACCTCCATCCACGTATTTAGGTCACATCTGATGCCAGCTTGTGGTCCCAGATGATCATTCGATACCCATAATGCCCAAGCAATATACATAATGATTCGTTGATTGGATGACGCATGCGGGATCACAGGAACACATTGAAGAAGATATTATGAGACGTGGTTTCAAGCTGTGTTTAACGCAAAGGAAAAAGGAAAGTCAAACTATAATGTGCTTGATGCAGATTTGCAAAGAAACACGGTTGGTTATTCTTTGAAGAAAACAGTCGAGCAAGGCCTGGTACTACATTCATGGTAAATTATGAGGAATATTTCCTCAATGCTCATGACATTTTAGGGAAGCCATTCTTTCTGTATCACGCTTAATTATATCCAGGCGAACGAGACTGACTTTTCAGTTCTCTCCTGAGTCACTCCAGCCTTGTTCAACTATAATCTTGTAGCTAGAGAGGGGCTAAAGAAGTCATTTGACAGAACCGCTCAGTCCAAATATGAAGGAAGTGCAGGAGATGTCAAAACGGGACTTCCATAAAAGCAGAGTAATGGACAGAGACGGAGGTCTACAGGACGCGGTACAGCAGAGCTGCCAGAGGGGTCAGGAGGACAGACACCAGCAAAGTCATGGAGGGACGCAGGTAGGGGCTGCTGCCTTTCGTAGTAGCGTGGATGGGAGCTTGGGTGACACCTGCAGGAGCTTGTGTGACACCACCTGCAGGAGCTTGGGTGACACCTGCAGAAGCTTGGGTGCTACCTTCAGGAGCTGGGGTGCCTG
>JAWQFJ010000918.1:0-5000 GCA_034096865.1 Theodoxus fluviatilis
TGTTTCCAGTGACTTGTTTACCATTTGTGCATCACTTAATGTAAAAGAAAATGTCTTAACGTCCCATTTGTGCATGGAACTATGTTTGAAGTGTAAAAGCAGTATTACAATTGATGTAAGAGAAGTTTTTGTTATTGAAAAATTCGTTTGGGAGGAGGCATTGAGTAAGGAGTTTAAAAGTAATTTACAAAGTGGGGTAGAAGGATTGGAGAGATTGTTAGATGATGATATGGATGTAAACGCTGCAGCAGACGCAATTACAAATTGCTATGTGAGTGCTGCAGAACCTTTGAAGAAATCAATTGTGTGCGGGAGAGCAAGACACAGTCAGCCGTGGTTCGACAGGGAGTGTAGGGCAAGCAAGAATCTGTTACGCTCTTTACTACGCAGATACAGCCGCACATTGGCAACGTGTGATAAAGAATCGTATAAGCAAAGAAAAAAAGAGTACAAGTCCTTGCTAAAGTCTAAGCAAGAGTCGTATAGAATGAATGATCTTACTAGTCTGGAAGATAGTATTAAAATCCTTTCGCTGTTCTGGAAACAGGTGAGAAAGCTTAACCTTAGGTCTGTATGTATTGTAGTATATCACGTGAAGAATGGAAAGACTATTTTTCTGAAATGTATAGCCATGCTTCAGCTGAACAGCAACAGCAAACTGATATTGATGATAGTGTACTCATATTAGCATCAGAGGAGTTGTCACCCCTTGATTGTGAAATAACTAAGGAAGAGGTTAGATGTGCAATGGATAAACTGAAGAATAGGAAGGTTTCAGGGAAGGACAATATATTGGCAGAAATGCTCAAGTGTACACCTCAGAGACTCATAACAATCATTGCTCAACTTTTCAATAATATGCTTGCCAAAAAGTGTTTTCCAAATATTTGGACGAAATCAACTATCTTGCCAATCTACAAAAGAAGAGACCCCGCTATCAAAGATAATTATAGGGGAATTTCAATCACAAGCATTTTTTAGTAAAGTATTCACTTCAGGGGTCACTGACAGGTTACAAGACTGGGCGGAAAGTAATGGTTTAATTGGAGAGGAGCAAGCAGGTTTCAGAAAAGGTTATTCGACGATGGACATTATTTTTGTTCTTCACTCAGTAATCAATAGATATCTGTCAAGGCCTAAAAATTGTATGCTGTTTTTGTGGATGTTAAAAAAGATTTTGATAGTATAAATAGAAATGTACTTTGGCAATTTCTTCGGAGTTATGGCATGAAAGGGAGACTACTCCAGATGCTCCAAGCAATGTATTTTGATGTTCAAAGCAGTGTAAGGTGCAACGGTCGCTACAGCGACTCATTTGCATATACCAAGGGATTAAAGCAAGGATGTAAAATGAGTCCGATACTTTTTCTCTTGTAGTGAACTATGTGGCTAAGATTGTAATCAAACATCGTAAACATGGTATTCAGCTTATGCCTGATGCTACGATTATATATCTGTTACTGTTCGCAGATGGTATAGTTCTTGTATCGGACACGGTCGTTGGTCTGCAAAACCAATTGAACAATGTCAAAAACGCGTCAGACACAGTTGGTCTGGATGTAAACCAACAAAAAACAAAGTTCATTGTTTTCCGAAATGGTGGTTATCTGGCAGGTCATGAGAAGTGGTATCTGGGTACAGAAAGAATTGAGACTGTGAATGAGTACAGATATCTTGGTGCACTGTTCACTTCGAGACTGTCTTTTAGTATTTTACAGTCTGATCTTGTACTTAGAGCAATAGCTGGTATGATTCAACTGACTAAGTGTCTAAAAAAATTAGGAAATGTGTCACCAGATGTGTATTACAAAATGTTCACTACCCAGATACAGCCGGTACTTTTGTATACATCAGAACTGTGGGGACTGTACAACTGTTCGGAAATAGAATCTGTACACCTACAAGCTATGAAAAGATTTCTCAATGTTCCTTTACAAGCTCCTAACTTGATGACGTATGGTGAAATCGGAAGATATCCACTGTATATTTTTGCAACTTTACGGGCTATTAAGCACTGGTTGCGTGTACTTAGGATGGAGGCAACTAGATACCCTAACAAAGTTTACAAGATGATGCTCATCTCGGGTAATAATGAAAACTGGGTTGACAAAATAAAAGACGTATTGCATAGATATGATTTTGCTGATGTATGGCGTAATCAGAATGTGCGGAATGAGACAGAGTTCTTGCTCGAGTTCAGAAAGCGCCGTATCACTGAATACATGAATGTATGGACAGTTTCAATATCAGCGAGCGGTAGATATGAACTGTACAGATCCTTTAAGACAGAATTGAATAAAGAGAAATATTTGTATATATTAGATTAAAAAGTTTTTCGAGATGTGTATGTTCTTTTTAGGATGGGATTCAGCGATCTGTTCACGCATAAATACGGATTTGCTACGGAGCGAGCTAATAATGCTTTCTTATGTCCAGCTTGCTATGAAACAGACGAAAATGAACAGCATTTGTTACTTGATTGTCCTGCCTATGAAGATCTCAGACTAATGTATATACGCAGGTTGATGACGAATACATATGACTTTGATGTTACGGTACTCCTGTCGCTGGATGAGCCTAAGGCAGTACGAGCGGTTGCAACGTATTTGTATTATGCATTCAAGAGAAGAAAAGAAGCTGTTTCTATTGCTATGGCCGAAGAGGCATATTATGTGTAATTGTGTTGTGATGGGCCGGTGGCCTAACAACAATAAACCATTCGTTCGTTCTCTCTCTCTCTCTCTCTCTCTCTCTCTCTCTCTCTCTCTCTCTCTCTCTCTCTCTCTCCTCTCTCTCACTCTCTCTCTCCCTCTCTCTCTCTCTCCCTCTCTATCTCTCACTCTCTCTCTCTCTGACTCTCTCTCTCTGACTCTCTCTCTCTGACTCTCTCTCTCTCTCTGACTCTCTCTCTCTCTCTCTGACTCTCTCTCTCTCACTCTCTCTCTCTCTCTGACTCTCTCTCTCTCTGACTCTCTCTCTCTTTCTTTCTCTCTCTGTGACTCTCTCTCTCTCTCTCTCTCTTTCTGACTCTCTCTCTCTGTCTCTCTCTCTCTCTCTGACTTTTTCTCTCTCTTTCTCTCTCTCTCTCTGACTCTCTCTCTCTCTCTCTCTCTCTCTCTCTCTCTCTCTCTCTCTCTTCCTCTCCTCTCCTCTCGTCTCCTCTCCTCTCCTCTCGTCTCGTCTCCTCTCCTCTCCTCTCCTCTCCTCTCGTCTCCTCTCCTCTCCTGCCCTCTCCTCTCCTCTCCTCTCCTCTCCTCTCCTCTCCTCTCCTCTCCTCTCCTCTCCTCTCCTCTCCTCCTCTCCTCTCCTCTCCTCTCCTCTCCTCTCCTCTCCTCTCCTCTCCTCTCCTCTCCTCTCCTCTCCTCTCTCTCCTCTCCTCTCCTCTCCTCTCCTCTCCTCTCCTCTCCTCTCCTCTCCTCTCCTCTCCTCTCCTCTCCTCTCCTCCTCTCCTCTCCTCTCCTCTCCTCTCCTCTCCTCTCCTCTCCTCTCCTCTCTTCTCCTCTCTTCTCCTCTCTTCTCTTCTCTTCTCCTCTCTCTCTCTCTGCGTGTGTGTGAGACTGTGTTACAGTACTGTGAGCGTTTAACGGTAGACAGACAATAAACCAAACTCCACAGGCAGGTATGCATTGTAGATGACGAAGAATGACCGTTAAAGGCTCAAAATATTATCAGCCACCTAACACAAATACGCACAGCGCCGGACAGAGAAAGTCAAGCCCCTCCCCACCTCCTACCCCCCCCCCCACTCCTCACTCCCACTTTCCACCCGCACCTCCCATGCTACCCCTTAGCTATTTGTCTCTTACAAATCCCATAGGGAGACACGATGGGTTTGTTCTTACATCATTCCGTTCTTACTACCTATTCGAGACATTCGATTCTGAAGGCAAAGATGCACGACTACATACTAGAGCCACGGAGAAAATGCGTATGCTGGTCAGTCTCCGCGACAGTTTGGTACCCTTGGATGCAATCGCTGAATCAAAATGTCTTGGAAAACTATATCGAATGCCGGCAAGGACCGTTGAATAAAGGGAGGTTACTCCGTCTGGGTTAACCTGAGCACTGCACATGTATAAGGTACTGCACTGATGTAACGTTATTGGAAATGTTGACATGATGCTTACGCCTTTATTTGCTGACTGCATGGAAAGCTCGTACAGACCCAAGCAAAGTGAGTGTGACACAGTGTGAGGAATGCAGATTATATGTCCACTGTCATAGTTCTGAAGATTGTTTGTATGTCCTGTCTAGTTTGTATGGCGTTGTGCTTCATGATGATATTATTGTATGTATCCATTACAAAAGTAAGAGTTATAACAAAGTCACTTCAGTCTCCGTTGGAATGCTGAAGAATCTGGGTGGAAGCCCTGCGAAAGATGCGCATGATGGCTTTTTCTTTTTTCCTTGTTGAGTGCAATGTTTAAATTTCTTTTTCGAATTGAGAGTGGTCTGGAGTTTTTAACTGTATACCCACAAGGTACAAGTATGATTGCTTCTAAAAGTGTGCACCTGCAAGTGTATGGAATAGCTCAGGCCTGTAAGTCTGCATAAACAAGCCTATGTAATCCTATAAGTACTGGGCTCTGATTAGGTCTATGTTGACATAAATTCAATCTTTTTTCCAGCTCCGAGACGACTCATTCGCGTAGAGGAATGTTCACAGTCTGTCTAAAGATCAGATAGCACGGTGGCCGAGTGGTAAAGGCGTTGGACTTAAGATCCAATGGAGTTAATCTCTTCGTGGGTTCGAACCCCACCCGTGCTAATAAGTCTTTTGTTTTGTTTTGGGGTGTTTGTTTTTACAATATACAGTCGTATCACAAAACATACAGTTCATCCATTGCCACATTTCTTGCCTTGCGGCCCACCTCTATCCTTGACTGCCTGCGTTCTTGGACAGGTGTAAATGGGGATTTCTTTTTACCATCAATCTCCCATCAAGCCGGATGTAGCAGTAGGCAAGATTGTAAGGTTGCTCAGACGTTAGACTTAGGATT